>CM060921.1:525473251-525598251 GCA_030737875.1 Allium sativum | reverse complement strand
AACATGTGGTGAATGAACGTCTTTAACAAGGACAAATGTAAATATATTTTAGCCAAGCTTCCAAGTAGCCCAAACTCAATAAACAAGTAAATTTTCTATGTATAGAGACCAAATATTATACTATGAATATACAAACTGTACTAATCTATTTAATATTTTCAAATACAGGAATAAATCAATTAAAAAATCCAATTCACATCTAAAATAAATTATAAACAATTCTCAAGTTTAAATTTAAAATCAAATTTATAATTTCTCAAATAATAGATTTCAATTAATTTAAGAATAGTAATATCATTTAAAATTTAACAAACCATTTTAATTCAAATATAAAATTTTAGATTTACACATACAAAAATTAATTCAAAACTAAGTTTAAATAGACCAAATTTCAAATTATAAACAAATATCAATTTCCTAAGTACCAAATTCAAATCAATTTCATATTTTAAAACGTTGAAAATCTGGGATCGTTAGAATCTGCCCCTCTTAAGACTTTTCATCCTCGAAAAGGAAGCATCGTCTAAAATCGTTTGTACGTATAACTAAACCAAGATACTTCCATTAATAATAATTTTAAACTTATTAGAATGAAAAATAAGTTACTAGATTTTAAAACTAAAAATATTTTCTAACGTCCGGATTTACGGAAAATTTCTATAGCATCTCCTTTGTACGAGTTGATCGGAAAGATTTACAAACACATATATTTATCAGTATACATCTCATCCACACGATGAGGCATCCCAAATTAGGGAAAACAATAAAAAAAAAACTAAATACGTTATTGAATCCGAGATACGTACCTTTTATTAGCATTTATAAGCATGTTGCTTAATTTTTACATTTAACGCAAAAGCGAGCTCTCATGCGAAGTGCACGCTATGACTTCCTACTAAAACACTTAACAAATAATGAGAATCACACACACACACACACACATATATGTATATATATAACAAAACTTAATATATAAAGCATATGCAAGCATAATATGTAAACTTCGGTATACATGAAACAAGATTTATTTTAAAAAGCAAATGTTTCCATTTAAATACAAACTCATTTCATTTTGTTCTAAACATCTACGTTATCGTCATTCATTCCAATTTCACACACTTTATTATTTCTTACATTATCATTCTATACATTTGGTATTCATATTAAATTTGTTTACATCAATAGATTGTCATACAAATCATTTATTTCTCGATTCATTCTTATTGAATTCACTTGCCATTGGTTTACATCAAATACATATTCTCATTTTTTTCATTCAATCGTCAAAACTTCATTATTATTGATGTGCGTTTCTTTTACATCCTATTAATTTCATTCATTCATCCATTCACTTATATTTAGTTGCCTTATATTCAATTATTTGTTATATTCGCTTCCAAATTTTTTTTCCAGTCCAATTTATCATTGTTTTACACAATTCATAATTTTATCAACAAGTTAATTTTTTATTCATTACATTTTGATCCATTTTCATTTCACTTACAGAGTTTTCATTCTTCATTTTATCTGTTGCTTAATGGATTTACATTCATCGGATTCATGTCTTCTTACATTAGATTATTACATCCATTTATAGCATAAATTCAATTATTTTCATTTGGATTGATCTCATTCAATTTCATTTTTATTGGTTTCAATTCATAATTCATATTTCCATTAGACTGTTGGGTTCATTATTGAATCGCCTCTTTTTACGTTCGTTTATATAACTTTTACAACACTCATTTACTACTAAGTTTATTAAGCCTTCCCAAAATTTTATTAATTATCAACTCTTTTGGTTATAAAATTATAAGCTTAGAAACAACTAAAACCTTAGAGTAATTTCTTTAATCTCAAAATACTAGCTTCGTTTCAAATCCTTGAAATATTGTATAACTTTATATACATCAAATCATATTTAACAACAACAAAAAATATACGTAGGTTAAACAAATTATAAATTCAAACTTAAAAATTTATTCAATTTGTTTTTAACATGCAAGGTTTGTTTATTAAATTAAACATGTTATAAAATTTTAATTTACCCAACTTAATTTTAAGCACAAAATTCTCATGTTGGAAATTAAGAAAAAGTATTTTATTATATTTCAAAGCTATGAACTTGTAAACTTTTAAAACCCTCTTTCTTAGTTTATTTGTTTAGGTTGTACAAGTTTTAATTTCAAAATATTGATTTTGTTATTTAAAGTCCTAAAATTCTATAACTTATTTTTGTTTTAATAAGTTGTAATAATGAATAATTGGAATGTAATTTGAATAGAAACGAATGTTTTGAAAATATAATATTGTACCTTCGCTTGTTGATGCGTTTAATTTTCCCTTGACCTGCATCTCCTTTCGCTTATCATTCGATCTATTCATGCCTAAATTGTTAACTATCCAGTTCATATTCCTGAACCTCTCCTTTCACCTTACATCAATCAATCTGAGGGCAAGTTGTATTAATAACATAATTTCGGATTTGGAAACAAGTATTTTGTATTATAATTAACTTTGAATTTTGAAAATGGTTGACAAATGAATTTCAAGGATGTTTCAAAATGATTCGAAATTATTTTCATCAAAGTTTGATTTGGTTTTTAAAGCCTATGCGTTGGATATTTGCAAAGTTTGAATTTGTACGATACTTGATTGAAAGTTAAATTGTGTTGTAGACTGAAAAAAATTGATTTTTTTTTCAATTATTTGGAATGTGAAAAATGGTTTATAAAGTGGTTTATAAACATAGAAAGTTCGATAACTTGAATCCCGAGATTTGAAATGTTTGAAAAACAAAATAATATATGATTTGGAAATTATTATTTCGAAATGATATGTAACTTCGGGATAAGGAATTAAATGATTTGTACTAAGACTCGTATAACCCGTGACTAAAGAAAGGTATGACGTAGGTGTAAGCCCTTGATTGATGGTCTGCTCTGGGGTCCGGAGAGACATCATTTATTTCTATCGATACGTGCATAGGTCATGCCTAATGGCCTTGTCATTTGGATAAACCTCTCGGCTGAGAACATAAATGTTGTTATGTCATTTTATCATAAATTATTTAAAATTTTCGAAATGATTTTTGGTTTTGAAATCCCGAAGCACGTATGATTCGATATGAAAAGAAAATTTAGTATTTCAAGTGATTTGAAAATTAAACTGGGATGTTAGGTCGAAGAAAGTATTTTCACGCTTTGATTCAAATTTTAAGTTCTACTTTATATATTGTTTTAAATTAAATCTAGTATTGGTAAATATTTTGTTTTATATCACTACACCAAAACAGGTGATTGCCAACGAGTATAACCGTTGCAAACAATTTCTGCAACGCTTATAAGTGTTGCTACGGGGGCGTGGCAATGTAGTACCAACGCTTATAAGCGTTGGTAGATTTTCTCTCCCAACGCTTATAAGCGTTGGTAAATTTTCATTCGCAACGCTTATAAATGTGGGTAGATTTTTGTTTGCAACGCTTATACATGTTGCAAGATTTTCATTCACAACAAATATAAATATTACTAGTAACATAAATATGTATTAGTAATTCTCAAATTCTAAAAATGGCAATCAATTAATAACTAACATGATTATAACATAGACGATATTTAATATGAATCCAAAATGGATATTATTCTCAATTTAGAAAGTATAACTCAATGAATCCCAATAGACAATATTCATAAAATATCAGTTAACAACAAATACCATACATAATTAAGTTGCTAAATTCAATACATAAATGATATTCTACAAATACCGAATATGAAACTCAGGCCATACAGTGAAGCCTCCATCTGAAAATTCAAGATCTTCTTCATCATTACCACTGCAACTACGCTCCAATCTTCTCTTTTCTTCTAAAAGTACCTACATGCATTCAATATACATGTATTAGAGAATTATATTTATACATTACATTTTGATGGTTCACATATTCACAAAATGAATGCACAAAATAACTTTATAAAACCGTAAATTAATACTGTAACATCCCGGATTTTTCGGCCATTTAAATTCGAATATTTAAATTTGTTTATATATTATATTTGGAATATAATAGATTTTAATCGAATTTATTTAATTAAAATAGATTTCGAATATATATGATTTATTTATTTATTTAAAGGATTTTTATATAAATGAAATATTATTTAAAAACTAGAATTTTTTTTATGTCAAGTTTGAACTTATACTATTTGGGATTTTAGATGTTAGTTTAAGTAAATACGATGATATAAATTTATCGTTAGATTTAGTTGTTTAAAATATAGTTTATATTGAATGGAAATTATGTGGGATTTAAAATAACCCAAAACAAGTGGAAAACTCAGACCATTTCACACGTCACTTAGTTTGGCAACATACGACACCAAATATATTTAACTCAAAACGATATATAAATAATAATAAAATATTGCCCTATGACCATAAGAGTTATATATTACAAGTGTAAATGAAATGTGTTAGCCTTTTCTTGACTAAACCAAACTAATATAAGAACACTTACGCTTTGCAAATCCAAACAAAAACTACAACGTGAATTATATGGATAACGAGAACTGTAAGTGATCAACACAAAGAAAAACTTGTATATTCATACTGTTATTATTTTTGTACACATGCCAAACACCAAGAAAGGAAAAACCATTCATGGTACAATACAATTCCTTGAATACAAAACACAAAGGAAAAAAAAAAATATATAAGAAATCAATATTTTGTAAATCGATTTCGACGCGCCTCGATCCTTCCCAAAAAGAGTGAACCAGAATGTCTTCCTTAGTTGTGACCTGCGAATAAGGAAAAGAAAAAAAAAATAAAAAAAAAACCCATCAGGAATGAAGAAAGGAAAAAAGGAAAATATCCTGTGTACAAACACAAAAATATATATATATATATATAATAACTGTGTGTCATACTTTTCAGTACAAGCAATAGAGAGTGGCCGTGGGAAAAAAACCATGAATTTAATGTCATGGATGTTTAGCAAAACATTCAAAGTATTCAACATATATTTGTATATTTTATCTGCCACATACCAAAGCATTGTACAAGAGGAATTCATATTAAAATCAAATGTAATCTGTATGGTCAAATTCAACAGTAAATTCACATGCAGTGAATCTCATACATACAAATCCAAGCAAGAAATATGTATCACAGAACCCAAGAGTTTCTTATCTGAATATCGTAAGGACAGTGAGAAGAAGTAGCTAATAAAAATAAAAACAACAACTAAGGTAAATAGCTGAAACCCTATAGATGAATTGTCAAAACCTACAAAAGAAAATGTATCAGCCAAAGGAAACAGCTAAGAAAGATCTAAAATATAGATGTACAGATACTGTTTTCTTTGCTGTACAAGCAAGTAAATTAATATATGGATTCATATATATATATGATGTACAAATCGAATCCTTATAGGATACAGTGACTGCCATATATTTAAAAATCCAACGCAAGATATATAGTTTCAAATGTCTGTAATGAAATAAACAATGCATAGCTCACAGCTATATAATCTATCCAATGTCAATCAAAATTCATTTCGAACCTAGATCAAAAATCCAGACAAAAATCTAAGGGTAGATTCGAATGCCTGTAAATGAGTGAACAATACATAGCGCGGCTACATAGCCTATCCAAGATCTATCAGAACCCATTTCGAATCAATCTAAAAAGGCTAGACTAAAATCCGAACCTAAAAGCTAAGTTTCAGGTTTGATTTTGATGGAAATAACAACTCGTAGCTACTGTAAAACAATAATCGTATCTAAGAGCAACCGCAAGTATAAATATGCCATCACAGTAGTGTTCAAACAACCAGAAAGATAATCAAAACAAAAGAAAATACGGGAATTAAAAATCAAGTGAAAAGAAAACTTAGCTTTCAATTTAAGACGTTCGCAGTTGAAGACCAAGCCTCGATTGGGTTCGCTCGTCGTGGTTCTAGGGTTGCTCGACAGTATGGTGGCGGATCGTTGGTGGAGCTCGAAGGGGTGCGACGCCATGGTCTTTGGTTTTGGCTGAAGGAATTAGGGGAATTAGGGTTTCGGTTTGGATCAATTTTTGAGGAGCGGCTGAAAAATGAAAAAAGGAGATCGGAGGCTAGGGTTTTAAGGGTGATAACGGGCTGGGTATTTGCGGGCCGAAGGAAAAAGGTAAAGGGCCCATGTTTTTATTACTTAAAATCTAAGTTTAGTAATTAAATTTGCTTATAAAATTGTTTAAACAATATCACACTCGTACGTTGACAGATTTAAGCGTGGTTGGTCTCGTTGGGACCGTAGAAACGAGGAGGTCGAGATGGAGCAATGTCTGTCAGGACGGGAACTTTTTAATTAAATTGAACGTTGTTTAATTTAATTAAAAACCCAGCGCTGAACGACCCAAACCAGTCAAGGTGAGTTAAACTCACTCAGCTCTTCCCATTTATATTTTATATAAATTGGGTTTTTGTTTTGCGTGTTCTGGTTGTTAATGACTGTTTGCTAGTGATATGTGATTATCGTTGATAAAATTTCTGAAATTAAACGGTCGTTTAATTTCAGTATAACACCAGTTATTCTGATTTGACCCGGATAAAGAAATTTCTCTGGGTTGGTCACGTTTATAAAATAAACGTGTATAATTGTTTGAATTGTTTGAACTGGCTGTTGGTTGATTGATGATCGTTGTAAACATTATCAGTCAAATAAAAAGGAATAGTTGATTACCATTGAATATTGATCCTTATTTCAACATTTGTTATGATGGATGGTATGGATCGAGTAGTTGGCATCACTTGGTTTATAAATCGATCGATTTATGAGTATCGATAGTGGATTGATAATATTCAAGTTATAAATATGTTTTATAACGAAAATATATTTTGGAAGTTACTACGTTGAAAGGGTATTTAAAAAGGGAAATAAATATTTAATTAATTATTTAAAGTTTATATTTGTAAAATGAATTCTTATGTTAATAAGAATTAAAAGCAAAGCGGTCAAGTATTTTGATTGGTTTCGTCTAAGGAATGTTAAATAAAGATATTAAATTAATTATATTTTTTTTTATTTAATTTAAAGAAGGAATTAAAAAGAGTTGGTTAGGAGAGTAATCATGTTTTGGGTGAATGAAGTCGACCATTTGAACTTAGTAGACCTTAAATTAGTGAATTAACTTAATGAGTAATTGATTTACCCTAGAAAGGTATTAAAAAGGGAATTTATTATTCTAGTAAATAAAGGAGAAAATTGATTTGAATGATGAAATGTTGAGATAAAGGAGTTGGTAATCACTAATGAAATACCTTTAAGAAACCAAGTTTGAAATGAAATGGTTAAGTGTTGGAAAAAGGCTAGTGATGAGTTTTATGGTTTGAACTCGAGTTTTATAGAGAAGCAACAAAGAGTTTTAAACGAAGATAAGGCGTAAATGTAGGTTTTACTTAACGATTGAATTAAGTAAAAGAAGGAGAAAGTGAAAAAGGGTTTATATTAAACCTAAGATTTATAAACGAAGTTTATAAATGGAATGTGAGTTAAACGTTGGTTTTTAATTGGAAATACTTAATATTGGTATTAAGTTAAATTAATTCGAAAGGAGATTTCTAGGAAGAAAAAGGAAATTGGTTAAAAGGGATTTAAATGCGAGATTGGTAAACGGGATTGAAAATAGGAATTGAAATAATAATACCAAGGTTTTGAATTACAACTTGTATTCATCTGAAGATAAGAACGTTGTCGATCAAGGTCTGAGAGGTAATTAAAATACCCCAACTTGAACGGCTTCGGGATTATCCAAGGATAATACTAGTTGGAAATGGCGAGAGTGTGCGATAAGTTTTCCAAAGTAAAGGAAAGGATATAAGTTTATATTTTCCCTATTTATGGAATTAAAAAGGGAATTGGGCGAGAAGTTTTAAAAGCCAAGTGATGCTGAGTACCAGACCAGTAAATCTATTTTTGCGATTTCATGGATGTTTACTTGATAGTTAAATAACCGACTATCAAGTCTGACCTTTACGATTGTTGGTATGGAAAGACCGGGATCGAATGTTTATTCGAAAACCATTCCGGCCAACAAGTACGAATATATAGAAGGGATCAAGTGACGATCGAGATGGAGCATGTGAAGACCATAGATCTTCATAAAGCGGAAGAACCACTTACAATCTCTGATTCGACCCGGAGATATACTGGGATTCTGTCGTGGTTGAAACTGTGGATTGCAAGGACTACCGCTACTGATCCATGGGGTGATTCCTATATTGGATGCAGTAGGAGAGTGCCTTCGGTTCATCCTGTTCCTGGATGACTTGTATGGACGGATGTCTGACAGAGTAGTTCTTAAGAATCACGTACGTTGATTTTTACAAACGTATCTCTGTTGGTGGCAGAGAAGACTGGACACCTTCTCTAGCTTAACGACTAGAGTATTTTTGTGGACGTCAATTAGTGATTTGGCGGAGCGGACGATGTGGCATTCAAAGTGTATGATGATCAGATGTGTTCTGACCTCAAGCCTCATCAACCGGGAGATGACAAAAATCGGGCAGGCAGCATGGCTATGTGGGTCGCTCCCATTAGGATGTATAATCACCTATCTAGAGAAATCCCTTTTGTTTCTTATTCTATCGATTCTGCCCATTCGGGAACGGTGGTTTGAGTCCAACCGTTGGGGATATACATTCGATACACTCAAGCAAAATGAGTGGTCGGTCATGTGAGGGCCGGGTTGCAAGACGTTCTTGTTGAACCCTGTGTATTCGCCTCTAGAGATACACGTGCGGAAGGTGGTCCCATACCTTGTCAAGTTGGAAATCCAATATCCAATAAGCGCCCGCGGTTTTCGATTGTATACTATATACGGGGAGCGTGAGATGCAAGCGTTCCTCTAGATGTGTTAATTATTTGTACTTAGACATTATGATAATATCAGAGAAGATATAGATTTCGAAAACTGGTTTGGATTATCGTAAGGTAAAAACCGTCCGTGTTTATGTGTGGATTGGTCATACGATTATCTTTTTCTTTCGAAAGGATTTTAACTTTAAAATCAAGTTGTGTGATTCCTTAATGTTGTGCGAGATATCTCACTCTGGTCCACCAGACTGACCCGGTGTTTTTGTAAATGCTCGGGTTAGACCGAGGTGTACAGGTTCAGGTTATCAGGTACTCAGAAGTCCAGAGACTAGCTGAAGATGTTCAGACGAATGATGTTCCGCTGTGTGATTATATATATGAGAACAGATTATCAAACTGTCCAGATGTGTGTTGTACTCTGATACTGTAGGTATTTTCAAAAGCTCTCAATAAAGATTATTTCTGTATTATATTTTGTCCGCTGCGATGTGAAACTCTATGTTGATTCTTCTTCTTCTATTCTAATATTTCTTTCTTTCTTATCTCACCCTCTAATTTCTTTCTAAACGTTCCAGTGTTTCCGGTGCTTGGAGGATCGGCATGAATACGGTAAAGGGTATTTGTGTCGATTTTCGGGCCGAAAATCCGCTGGGTCGTTACAGTGGTATCAGAGCTATTGGTTGAGTAGTAACCTTGGCTCTGTGGCGTAACTCAATAGAGATGAGGTTAGTAACGCCCTAGATTGAGTTGAGTGTATATATATATATATGAGAGCGTATTTGTAAAATTTTATATAAAAATGTTTTGTATTGTGTTATTTGACTAGTTCAAGTGGTGAGAAGCATTGAACTGGTGAATTGACACGATATTGTTTTATTAACGGGGTAAATGAAATAATTTTACCCGATGTATATTTTTATATAGAAAAAGAAATTTATTTTCTATATTATAGTGATGTGGGGTGTTTGTTTGTTTGTTCTGATTGATTTGATTTGAAATCAAATTTGGATTATGAAATAAAATTGAATTGATTAGAAAATCAATTCGTCGATTGAATCGGATATGGAAGTGAAGCAGAACCTAGTTAAGAAAAACCAATTTAAGAATAAACTTAAAAAGAGTGAATTTGAATAAACTGGAATTTAAAAACGTAATGGATAAATAGATTGGGATTCAAATAAAATGGATTTCCATTCGAATTTTGAATTTTCTTTTCAAAGGAGTTGAGGCCCAGAGTAGCAGTCATAGCCATCCCGATCAGGCAAAGGAAGTGTTGGCAGAATTTTAGAAAAAATTTTAGAATTTAATTTGAATTTAATGCAAAGGTAATAATTTTAAAATAATACGATTCGGGATATTCTCCTTACTTTGCAATTTCGAGGACGAAATTATTCTAAGGGGGGAAGAATGTAACGTCCCGGATTTTTCGGCCATTTAAATTCGAATATTTAAATTTGTTTATATATTATATTTGGAATATAATAGATTTTAATCGAATTTATTTAATTAAAATAGATTTCGAATATATATGATTTATTTATTTATTTAAAGGATTTTTATATAAATGAAATATTATTTAAAAACTAGAATTTTTTTTATGTCAAGTTTGAACTTATACTATTTGGGATTTTAGATGTTAGTTTAAGTAAATACGATGATATAAATTTATCGTTAGATTTAGTTGTTTAAAATATAGTTTATATTGAATGGAAATTATGTGGGATTTAAAATAACCCAAAACAAGTGGAAAACTCAGACCATTTCACACGTCACTTAGTTTGGCAACATACGACACCAAATATATTTAACTCAAAACGATATATAAATAATAATAAAATATTGCCCTATGACCATAAGAGTTATATATTACAAGTGTAAATGAAATGTGTTAGCCTTTTCTTGACTAAACCAAACTAATATAAGAACACTTACGCTTTGCAAATCCAAACAAAAACTACAACGTGAATTATATGGATAACGAGAACTGTAAGTGATCAACACAAAGAAAAACTTGTATATTCATACTGTTATTATTTTTGTACACATGCCAAACACCAAGAAAGGAAAAACCATTCATGGTACAATACAATTCCTTGAATACAAAACACAAAGGAAAAAAAAAATATATATAAGAAATCAATATTTTGTAAATCGATTTCGACGCGCCTCGATCCTTCCCAAAAAGAGTGAACCAGAATGTCTTCCTTAGTTGTGACCTGCGAATAAGGAAAAGAAAAAAAAAATAAAAAAAAAAAACCCATCAGGAATGAAGAAAGGAAAAAAGGAAAATATCCTGTGTACAAACACAAAAATATATATATATATATATATATATAATAACTGTGTGTCATACTTTTCAGTACAAGCAATAGAGAGTGGCCGTGGGAAAAAAACCATGAATTTAATGTCATGGATGTTTAGCAAAACATTCAAAGTATTCAACATATATTTGTATATTTTATCTGCCACATACCAAAGCATTGTACAAGAGGAATTCATATTAAAATCAAATGTAATCTGTATGGTCAAATTCAACAGTAAATTCACATGCAGTGAATCTCATACATACAAATCCAAGCAAGAAATATGTATCACAGAACCCAAGAGTTTCTGATCTGAATATCGTAAGGACAGTGAGAAGAAGTAGCTAATAAAAATAAAAACAACAACTAAGGTAAATAGCTGAAACCCTATAGATGAATTGTCAAAACCTACAAAAGAAAATGTATCAGCCAAAGGAAACAGCTAAGAAAGATCTAAAATATAGATGTACAGATACTGTTTTCTTTGCTGTACAAGCAAGTAAATTAATATATGGATTCATATATATATATGATGTACAAATCGAATCCTTATAGGATACAGTGACTGCCATATATTTAAAAATCCAACGCAAGATATATAGTTTCAAATGTCTGTAATGAAATAAACAATGCATAGCTCACAGCTATATAATCTATCCAATGTCAATCAAAATTCATTTCGAACCTAGATCAAAAATCCAGACAAAAATCTAAGGGTAGATTCGAATGCCTGTAAATGAGTGAACAATACATAGCGCGGCTACATAGCCTATCCAAGATCTATCAGAACCCATTTCGAATCAATCTAAAAAGGCTAGACTAAAATCCGAACCTAAAAGCTAAGTTTCAGGTTTGATTTTGATGGAAATAACAACTCGTAGCTACTGTAAAACAATAATCGTATCTAAGAGCAACCGCAAGTATAAATATGCCATCACAGTAGTGTTCAAACAACCAGAAAGATAATCAAAACAAAAGAAAATACGGGAATTAAAAATCAAGTGAAAAGAAAACTTAGCTTTCAATTTAAGACGTTCGCAGTTGAAGACCAAGCCTCGATTGGGTTCGCTCGTCGTGGTTCTAGGGTTGCTCGACAGTATGGTGGCGGATCGTTGGTGGAGCTCGAAGGGGTGCGACGCCATGGTCTTTGGTTTTGGCTGAAAGAATTAGGGGAATTAGGGTTTCGGTTTGGATCAATTTTTGAGGAGCGGCTGAAAAATGAAAAAAGGAGATCGGAGGCTAGGGTTTTAAGGGTGATAACGGGCTGGGTATTTGCGGGCCGAAGGAAAAAGGTAAAGGGCCCATGTTTTTATTACTTAAAATCTAAGTTTAGTAATTAAATTTGCTTATAAAATTGTTTAAACAATATCACACTCGTACGTTGACAGATTTAAGCGTGGTTGGTCTCGTTGGGACCGTAGAAACGAGGAGGTCGAGATGGAGCAATGTCTGTCAGGACGGGAACTTTTTAATTAAATTGAACGTTGTTTAATTTAATTAAAAACCCAGCGCTGAACGACCCAAACCAGTCAAGGTGAGTTAAACTCACTCAGCTCTTCCCATTTATATTTTATATAAATTGGGTTTTTGTTTTGCGTGTTCTGGTTGTTAATGACTGTTTGCTAGTGATATGTGATTATCGTTGATAAAATTTCTGAAATTAAACGGTCGTTTAATTTCAGTATAACACCAGTTATTCTGATTTGACCCGGATAAAGAAATTTCTCTGGGTTGGTCACGTTTATAAAATAAACGTGTATAATTGTTTGAATTGTTTGAACTGGCTGTTGGTTGATTGATGATCGTTGTAAACATTATCAGTCAAATAAAAAGGAATAGTTGATTACCATTGAATATTGATCCTTATTTCAACATTTGTTATGATGGATGGTATGGATCGAGTAGTTGGCATCACTTGGTTTATAAATCGATCGATTTATGAGTATCGATAGTGGATTGATAATATTCAAGTTATAAATATGTTTTATAACGAAAATATATTTTGGAAGTTACTACGTTGAAAGGGTATTTAAAAAGGGAAATAAATATTTAATTAATTATTTAAAGTTTATATTTGTAAAATGAATTCTTATGTTAATAAGAATTAAAAGCAAAGCGGTCAAGTATTTTGATTGGTTTCGTCTAAGGAATGTTAAATAAAGATATTAAATTAATTATATTTTTTTTTATTTAATTTAAAGAAGGAATTAAAAAGAGTTGGTTAGGAGAGTAATCATGTTTTGGGTGAATGAAGTCGACCATTTGAACTTAGTAGACCTTAAATTAGTGAATTAACTTAATGAGTAATTGATTTACCCTAGAAAGGTATTAAAAAGGGAATTTATTATTCTAGTAAATAAAGGAGAAAATTGATTTGAATGATGAAATGTTGAGATAAAGGAGTTGGTAATCACTAATGAAATACCTTTAAGAAACCAAGTTTGAAATGAAATGGTTAAGTGTTGGAAAAAGGCTAGTGATGAGTTTTATGGTTTGAACTCGAGTTTTATAGAGAAGCAACAAAGAGTTTTAAACGAAGATAAGGCGTAAATGTAGGTTTTACTTAACGATTGAATTAAGTAAAAGAAGGAGAAAGTGAAAAAGGGTTTATATTAAACCTAAGATTTATAAACGAAGTTTATAAATGGAATGTGAGTTAAACGTTGGTTTTTAATTGGAAATACTTAATATTGGTATTAAGTTAAATTAATTCGAAAGGAGATTTCTAGGAAGAAAAAGGAAATTGGTTAAAAGGGATTTAAATGCGAGATTGGTAAACGGGATTGAAAATAGGAATTGAAATAATAATACCAAGGTTTTGAATTACAACTTGTATTCATCTGAAGATAAGAACGTTGTCGATCAAGGTCTGAGAGGTAATTAAAATACCCCAACTTGAACGGCTTCGGGATTATCCAAGGATAATACTAGTTGGAAATGGCGAGAGTGTGCGATAAGTTTTCCAAAGTAAAGGAAAGGATATAAGTTTATATTTTCCCTATTTATGGAATTAAAAAGGGAATTGGGCGAGAAGTTTTAAAAGCCAAGTGATGCTGAGTACCAGACCAGTAAATCTATTTTTGCGATTTCATGGATGTTTACTTGATAGTTAAATAACCGACTATCAAGTCTGACCTTTACGATTGTTGGTATGGAAAGACCGGGATCGAATGTTTATTCGAAAACCATTCCGGCCAACAAGTACGAATATATAGAAGGGATCAAGTGACGATCGAGATGGAGCATGTGAAGACCATAGATCTTCATAAAGCGGAAGAACCACTTACAATCTCTGATTCGACCCGGAGATATACTGGGATTCTGTCGTGGTTGAAACTGTGGATTGCAAGGACTACCGCTACTGATCCATGGGGTGATTCCTATATTGGATGCAGTAGGAGAGTGCCTTCGGTTCATCCTGTTCCTGGATGACTTGTATGGACGGATGTCTGACAGAGTAGTTCTTAAGAATCACGTACGTTGATTTTTACAAACGTATCTCTGTTGGTGGCAGAGAAGACTGGACACCTTCTCTAGCTTAACGACTAGAGTATTTTTGTGGACGTCAATTAGTGATTTGGCGGAGCGGACGATGTGGCATTCAAAGTGTATGATGATCAGATGTGTTCTGACCTCAAGCCTCATCAACCGGGAGATGACAAAAATCGGGCAGGCAGCATGGCTATGTGGGTCGCTCCCATTAGGATGTATAATCACCTATCTAGAGAAATCCCTTTTGTTTCTTATTCTATCGATTCTGCCCATTCGGGAACGGTGGTTTGAGTCCAACCGTTGGGGATATACATTCGATACACTCAAGCAAAATGAGTGGTCGGTCATGTGAGGGCCGGGTTGCAAGACGTTCTTGTTGAACCCTGTGTATTCGCCTCTAGAGATACACGTGCGGAAGGTGGTCCCATACCTTGTCAAGTTGGAAATCCAATATCCAATAAGCGCCCGCGGTTTTCGATTGTATACTATATACGGGGAGCGTGAGATGCAAGCGTTCCTCTAGATGTGTTAATTATTTGTACTTAGACATTATGATAATATCAGAGAAGATATAGATTTCGAAAACTGGTTTGGATTATCGTAAGGTAAAAACCGTCCGTGTTTATGTGTGGATTGGTCTTACGATTATCTTTTTCTTTCGAAAGGATTTTAACTTTAAAATCAAGTTGTGTGATTCCTTAATGTTGTGCGAGATATCTCACTCTGGTCCACCAGACTGACCCGGTGTTTTTGTAAATGCTCGGGTTAGACCGAGGTGTACAGGTTCAGGTTATCAGGTACTCAGAAGTCCAGAGACTAGCTGAAGATGTTCAGACGAATGATGTTCCGCTGTGTGATTATATATATGAGAACAGATTATCAAACTGTCCAGATGTGTGTTGTACTCTGATACTGTAGGTATTTTCAAAAGCTCTCAATAAAGATTATTTCTGTATTATATTTTGTCCGCTGCGATGTGAAACTCTATGTTGATTCTTCTTCTTCTATTCTAATATTTCTTTCTTTCTTATCTCACCCTCTAATTTCTTTCTAAACGTTCCAGTGTTTCCGGTGCTTGGAGGATCGGCATGAATACGGTAAAGGGTATTTGTGTCGATTTTCGGGCCGAAAATCCGCTGGGTCGTTACAAATACTTATTATACTTGGCAGCCTATAAATAACATCTACACATCAATACTTAAAAGAGATTACACAGTCTAATATGGAACGGCAAGTCTCAATAAAAGCAAGAAAAAACAAGAGGATGGTTAGTCTATAAATAAAAATTAAATTACATTTCTCATTGAGATTCTCAGAGGACTAAACTCCCTCACAAGAAAATATATTCTAATGATGCATGCTAATAGACTTAATCCTTTAGTAGTTGGCATACTTGAACACAAACTAAATAGTGATGATTCTCATGTCTTTATTAAGTGTTATAAACTTGCCTGGGCATATAATTATTCACTACAACAAAACTATTATTTAACAGCAGTCATTCTCGGCGTTTCAGCGTCAGATGCTGTCTAGTTTATCGGAAGGTAAAAGTATTTTCGTATAACGAGATATACCTGCTGTAGAATCTTAAATTTTATGGCGGGTCAATTTCATTCTAGCCGCCTTTTCTTTATCCTCATGTTTCCTTCCCGAATATTTTAGTTTCCTTTTCATCTCCCAAAAGCAGCCAAGTCGCTCCTAAATAGTGAACATTATCTCTTGTACCCACGACAGATCAGGAAACCCTAGACAAAAAATTTCTCTCGCATCTCAAATTTCTAACGTCCACCTTTTGGCTTCCAGCATGGGAGAAAAATTGCCGTTGTTAGCACCATCAAGCGCCATGTCATCAGTCATATACGAGCATCAAATACAAATTTCCGCTCGTCTGATTTTGGTGAGGAGTTATTATTAGCCCTTGGCGGAGGTAAATGCAAAAATTGAAATCTACTCCATTTGTATATTTTGGACTAACTTTATGTTTTCAACCTTCTTCTAAGCAATGATTTGGAATTACTAATAATGCTTATGGAAAAAGAAAAGAAATTCAATGAACGATCTTTTCTGCGTGAGGAAAATTTACTGGAAGGAACTGAGGAGGTTTCAGTTTTGTTCAAAGGACGTGTTGATGTTAGATGGTAATATCAGTAGATGTTTTAAAATTAGATGTTGAAGATCTATCAAAATTTTCTGTAGAAAAATATCAAAATCTAAAGATAAGATGGTTAGATATAGGAATCTCATCAAGTAATAAGCGGTTATTCCAATATTGAATTTCTTAACTTCGTGCAAGAAGGAAGTCTTGTTTGTTATTTTTTTGCAATTAAATCAAGACATTTATCACTACTGATCATATTTTGTGTATTTTATATTGTTTATTTGTTTCACGTACTGTTTCTAATCACCTTAATCGATTGATAGTAATTAATTCATTTTTTTTACTTTACTTACGTTGTGATGTTGAATCTTAAATTATTATGAGTTATAGAAATATATAAAGGAGTTTAATTGGAATTTTTGATAGAGTAGGAAATCAAGTAATTTTTTGAAACCATAATTGATTACTACATTAACCTAGCTACTTTTTTCCCATCATTTGAGGTTAACTACTAGATGGTAAGGTCTTATGTCCCAGTTCTTTCCTATGCACTTTCAAATGAATAACTATAAGGTGTGTATTTTGATTGGATCTTTCCTCAGTTCTTCGAATTTCAGTTTTATCCAACTTCTGTATTATTTAAGTGAATGAACATCTTTCTTTTACTTTCAAAATTATCATCATGTTTTGTACTCATATAGCAGAAATAAACAAAAAATGAAAAGAAAAAAAATTGTTGTAGGCAGAAAAATATATAATAGTTTTACCAAACACAAATAAATAAAAGTGTAGCATCACATTGCACTAGGAGAGCCATATAACAGGAAAACAAAATAACATAAAAAATCATATTAAACCACTAACACATTAAGAATTATAATAGAATGACACATACATAAATCAGAAATCCCAAAGTGAAATAGGCAAATCAAATTCTCCATGCAAATCATCCATCTCACCAACTCCATTAACATCCCTCATATCAAGTTTTTCAACCAATACATCCCAGTTGAAATCCTCACTCTCATCAAAACTCGTAGCATTGCCGTTTTGAACGTTTTCATCCATTTCCGGTATCAATGGCATCGACTGATCGCTCTTACCTACATCACCATCGTCTTTGATGACTACCATATGTTGCAAAAATCCCCTCAAATCTATCTGCGGATATTCTGCCACCTCCAACTTATTCTCCTTAGCCATCACCACTCGCTTCTTGCGCTTCTTCAACTCCTGAAGCCGCTGGTATATGGCATGCATGTTTTGCTATGCGCTAAGGTTTAGAATGGAGCCCGAGCAGTTCCTCAAAGGAAACCACTAGGACTTGTTCCAATGCGAGCCAGCGCTGTAATTGCTCACAAGAGACGAAGAGGTCGAGGTCATGGCGAGGTGAAGCAGACTGAGTTAGGCCTTGGGCCCGAACAGGCGACGAGCTGCCTCATCGTAGGCTAAGGCTGCCTCTTCGGCAATGAAGAATGAGCCCTTTTCTTAGGCTCCCGGATCTCTGCCACCCATTTGCTCCATGTGCGCTGTGCACTGCATAGTAATTGAAGGTTGAGTTCTGCGGGTCTCCCTTGCCATGTGTTGGGCCCTTCTTCCATGGTCTTAGGAGCGAGTTTCTTCTGTTGCTGGTGTTCTCCATTCGTTTTTGTGGAAATTTGATTGGTGCTTGGGTTTAGGATGGAGTGAAGTGAAGTGGGGAGTGAGAGTGCGTGCAGTTAGTATTTCTTAAATGTTGTCACGGTTTTGGTTTTATTTTTTCTCCTTTTTGAGCCCATGTGGCTGTAAGTATCCTTGGTTTTTATCTACATGATTAAACGTTTTATTCTACATCAAATTCAAAACCTTGATATTACGTAATAAAAAAATGAATGAATTTGCATCAACAAACTAATTATCCGTTTTCTAGTTATTTAATTATGTGCTTAAACAATTAACTATTTGCTATCAGGTTAAATTTCTATGGTAGTCTTTTATTTCTTAACACAAATACAAAAATTATTTGAGAGCAAAACATTACAGTATGTCATTTTATGTTTGATTGGGTTATGAAGATCATGTATTTGATCACTGATATATTACAGGGACCTTGTCAAACAACATATGTGTCTAAACAATAATAGTAGTTTGAATAAGAGCTCAGATTAATACCAATGTGATGTTTCTCTTTATTTATCTAAGTTGGAATATGTATTTCATTTACATCGGTCACATTGACTGCCTTATCCATACTGCACTCTGTGCTTCTAACACTGTTATCTATTGTGTTTTCTTTAGTGCTAGTTAGATTTACTTCTAATTCCTTCTCATTTGCATTGCTACTTTGACTGTGTTGGTTCTGTTTAGGATTCCATATTTTAGTAAACTAGCTATATGTTTCACTATAACCAAAACTATTGCAATTTGACAACTTAGGAGGCTACAACTCATTCTCAATCTCTTGTTTTTGTAAACAATCGTTTCCAGTTAGAAAAAGAACTTGTTTTGGAAAGTTATAATGTCTTGTGTTGCAATTTGACAACTTGTTGTTGCCTTGCATTATTGTCTGATGAATAAGCCTGGAATATCTTTCTATATAATTTGCATACATCGAATTATACGTCTGTTGTAAAAATATGGCAGTTTCCTCTCTTTATTACATAAGAAAAGGAGAAAATATATATTATGTTAATTTTTCTATCAGGGGGATCCATCGGGATACTAAAAAAAAAATTAGGTTTTCTTGAAGTGATAATGTTGGTCGGAGGATAACATTGGTTTGGATAGATAACATTTGTGAATGTTTGAATGCTAAAACACCAAATATGCAAAAAGGAAATTGCATGAGATAGAATTCTGGTATGGGATTCTATGCAATGGGATACTAGATCACCACTTGGGCCAGTTGCATGCTAGTATGAGGTACTGGGCATTTTAACTTGCCAGGTATAATACTTCATTGTTTGGCTGAATACATTCTATTTACTTTTGATATCAGTATAATATTTAGTGATGTTTGATGATAGTTTCAAGCCTCGGTACCCTTTTATATTTTTAGTGTACTTGAAAACATTCACACAATTGCAACAACAAAAATGTTGAATAGTGACTGTTAAATTTAATTATAACGGGACAGTGTGAAAAGCTTTTGTGGGTTTGCATCTAACTGGGTAACTTTTACAAACTTTTAGTCCAAAAGAAAGGATGTGAGATAGTAAATTTTGCCACCAAACTTCTGGAATATTTCTACATATTCCGTTATCAATAGAATAACTTCAAGGAGTTTTTAAATGACAATAGCTCTTCATAACTTTGTGATATGAAGATTGCCCTTTTAATGAAGTCTTACTAGCTGTAGCATAGTAACATCAATTACCTATACTGCATACTAATTACTGAAACAACTACTTCATTTAGTTGTTATCAATTCGAGGCTGACCTTCCAACAAGAATTAGGTATTTAATTCTTTGTTGTTTAGCTATCAATCTGTCTTTCTCATTTCTAAATTGCAGATAATGCTCAAACTCTTTAAACACTTAATTTTAGGTTATGTGCTGTTAATTCAAGTATCGATGAGAATATGGAGCTTGCTGCTTGTATTAATTATATCATTGTAAATCATTCAGGGACCTGTACTTTTTGGATCTGTACATGGCTCTGCCACTGGTACAGCTAGACAGGTGAATTTTTGATTGCAAGTTACCCTACATTGTTTAAACAAATATTAAGTACAATACGAGAACAATTATTTGAACAGGATATAGCAAATCCAATTGCAATAGTGCTTAGCGCTGCAATGCTTTTAAGATATGGGCGAAGGAAAGAGAATGCTGCCAAGATAATTGAAAATGCAGTTACCGAAACTCTAAATCGAGGTTTCAGGACTAGGGGCTTGTATTTTATTAGAACGGTTAGTACACTTTCTTTTCTTTTATACTTATTTTGTGGAAAACATGTATTTGAATGCCAGTATAAGACTAAGCAATATTGTTATAACTATGGAAGCGTACCGATGGTATACAGCTATTAGGACTTTAGGATTATGCACATGGAAATATCCGCGATCACGATTATCACAGCTAAGTTAAATTGTATATAAATAATATCAGTTGTGCATGATTACAAAAAATGGTTTTCATGTGATGTTTGATCGATGTTTGATCGGTCTGTGTTCAGATAAGATCAGTCCTTATTTTCTAAAAATAATTTGGTTTCCTTCCTGTTATGTATGTACTAGATCTTAGTAAGAATATGCATCCCCTTTACGGAAATTAAATTGGAAGAATGTATCAAATAAATGCTAAATTATCTTCCATCCTGTCTGGAATTCAATTCTGTTGAGTTTCTTGTGTTAGTACTGTAGTCAATATCACAGATCAGACCACTTCTTTCTCTTCTTAAAAAACAAATAAAAAGGACCATATATCTATATTTTTTAACTGGCCTCATTCGAATTTGAATACACTACACAAAATTACCATCAGTTATATCCATGCTTTTCATTCCATAGAGCATAAACTATATTTCAAATGGTTTTTGATCTTCACATGAATCATGCTTGATCTATGGAGATTATTGCCTTTTGGCTTTTGGCTTGAAGAAAGGGAAAGGGATGATATTATTGATCAAATAAACTCATTTGATGATCTCAGACTTCAGACATCTGCGCATATTGCTTATGATTTTGTTGATGCCTTGTGTTGTCTATTTGCAGATAGAGGAATTAATTATGATTTTCATGAAGAAGCTATTCATGGAATTAAACATTGCTTGAATAGTGTATGCTTTAGAGCCTAGCTTGACATTCAAATTAAAGTAGTGGGGATGGAAATGCTTGTTTATCAGATGAGTTAGTCCTGCCTTTGAGCCTTCTGATTCTGATGTTGAGAGAGACAGAACTGGACAATCCTTCAATTTTGATATGCCACAGTTGCCCGAGAATCAAAATGCTGTGACAGGTAGGCATAAACAAAAATCAACAGGCAGATTTAAGCCAACTGATGCGTTCTCGGGCCATGGATATAAACAAAGCTGAATTATTGGTGATGTTGCGACATACACTAAATGCATTAGCAAAGCCAACAAGGATTGGTGACCTTTGAGAGTGGGGAATGCACACTACAACATCTGATTCAAATCAGCTACCAATATTAAAAATTCAAGCAGTAAACATTAATGTAATGGTATGAGAGAAATTATGTTATTTGCAGATTAATCAATCATTAGCATAGCCTCATGTATTAAATAAAACATACAATTATTATTTGTAATTTTTGTTTGTGGTGCAGCAAAGGAAGAAGTGGTTATATTCCTTATAGACACTCAAAACTGGCGCGCATATTACAGTTGATAGTGGGAGGATATGCACGAACTGCCATCATATACACAATAAGCCCAGCATGAGGTCACATAAAGCAATCTAGAAATACACCGCAGTTTGTTGTTTGTGCTAAAGAAGTGGATACAAGTGCACAAGTTAATGTCATCGTGTCACCTAAGGCATTGCTCAAACATCTACAGAAAGAGGTTGCTATACTTGAGAACGAAATGAAATTTACCGGGTTGAGTTCTTTAGCATCTACCTCCTGGATGCATTAAAGGAGAAAGAAGCCTGAATCAAAAGGGTACTCGTAAAAATTTGTTTCGAATTATATTCAGCAAATATTGAATAATTTATGCTACAAGAATATTATTTCGTATGCTTAAACCGGTATGAAATGCGGGAAGTTAAATTGTAATCTCGTTGTTTTATAATACACATTATGGTTAAGGTTAAATAGTGTCTTAGAATTAAGTAGTAGTATAATATAGCTTCACTTGTGGTAGTTCTCATTAGTTAAGAAATCTGTTTTTTGTTGGACTATTATACAATCATATTAAATTTATGCAATTCAATAAATGGAGAGTGAGATGAAGGAATTGATAAAGAAATGTGGTATGGCTCAAACTCGGCTTGAAGATTTGCTCAGAATTGTTGCGGATGATCAAGCTTCAGGGCGATGGGTACATTAACTTTCTCACTAAATGCACACATTTATTATTTCACTATAACATCAGTACATCTTCCAGTTTGTATCAAATGAATTTCATAGAGAAAAAAAAATTAAGAGAGAACTAAACATGTTACAACACTGTAGACTGCAAAATACCACCCAATTTATTATGATCTTAGGATATATTACTAAAAATATGTGCTGAACCATAGATTCATATGTCTTAAAAGTAAATTATAGGGATTATTTTTCTGTTGTATACCATTCTGAACAACAATATGCTTCATCAACTAAGTATCACTATTCTTGTTTAGGATGAATCTAGCAATTTTATTTTAAGCTTAGCTATAGATTCTTGAATTGCTTTACAACATAGAAATTAATCAAGTTCTGTATCAATTGCCAGAAATTGTCATGAGTGCAAATATTAAATACTAGAAATTGTCATCGGCGGTCTTCAACTCTATGAATGACTTTGTAGAAATTAATTGAGTTTTATATTAAGCATTTAACTCTTCTGCATAATTACATATCACTGCTAGATTTCCACCCTCATAATTCATTTTAGTTTTGCTATATAGGGACACAAAACAATTGCTTTGCTATATAGAAGATTGCTAGCTCAAATTCCTATGTAGAGGTATACTTTCATGCATTTAAATGTATGATACATGAAGTGTATCTGATCTAGTTTTGATTGTCTACTTGCATATAGTTAGCTATGAGTTTATCAAGAAACCTTTAACTGACTATAAATCCATGTTACTAGGTTCAAGCGAAGTTGGATTTCAAAAAAAAAAAAATGGTTCATAAGCCCTATTTTTAAAACATAAGAACATATTTTTCTCATGTTTAAATTTCTTATCAAGCTAAAGAAATAGAAAATATAAGATAACTAGGCAGTGAGCCATACTATGTCTACCATGATGAACAAAGAGATATAATCGTGTGCATATGGAACTTTCTAGGGATTATATGTTAAAAAATAATTACCTACTGGAATCATTGCCAATGAGTTACTACTTTAAAAAAAAAGTCTAGTGCACTTTTTTTGCTGGGACATAATTTACCATAGTTGTGCACTCACACCTCAAAATCGTTGGAGCATGCATGGACAAGGACCATTGAAACTACTTAAGTCTTAACTGCAATATGCATGTGTGGTAAATAAATTAAGTTTGTAAAAATAATAAAGCTAATAAAGTTAATAAAGTTTAACTCTTTTTATAAAAGTTCACCATGTTGGCTGCTACCCAGGGGCGTATCCAAGTGTCCACCTAGGGCCAAAGCCCCACCTCAAAATGTATTTTTCCTTTTGTAATACTAGTTTTTACTGATGTGGCCATTCCTAAATTTCCTATATTTGCCCTATGTGAGCCAGCATTCTGGCTCCGCCACTGCTGCTACCTGCCAACAACACAACAGTCATGTGCTGCTCCTATTATATGCGGCAGCACATGTTAACCACCTCCTTGACCATCTGACCGGAGTTAAGCCGAGCAAGGGTAGTGGCTTACTTTGTCCGCGGTGTAACACTACCCTTGGCCTTAAGACTAGTTCCTCTATGCATAAAAAAATAAAGTGAAAATTTAAGCTTAGTGAGAAGCGAATATTTATATTTAATATGCGTGTGTTATTTGTATTGCATGTGTTTGGGAAGAGAAAATATAAGTGAATAAATGACATGTTCTCATGCATTTTGGAAGTTACTTATTGTTTTGGATGATTAACTTTGCTTTTGAATGTACTAACAATAGCGAATTTTTGATTTACAGGTAGATAGACGACGCTGATGGAAAACATTGTTGCGATTAGTTATGGGTTGAAGTTATTCTTGATGTTAGGACTATATTCTGGTTCGTAAGAATGTATGAACTACTATTTTTGATCGCTACTACTTTGTGTATGTGTATGTTTGATGTTTCACTACTATGTTATGAAATATTGTGGGCGTATTGTGTATGTTTGATGTAAGAATATTGCATATTTGATTATATAATTTTACTTGTTGGTTATGAATTATGTGATCAATATAAAATGTGTTATTAATATGATGCACTGATTATAAAATGTGGTATGGATATGATACATTGATTTCAAACAACTGTAAAAACACTGAGATTGATTTTGGACTTTTAACGGTGTTTTTAAAATGCTATTGAAATTTTTGAGGCGAGTTTTCAATGGCGTTTTTAAAACGCCGTAAATAGTTTATCCAAAATTTGACATACAAACACTTACAACAATTCATAAACGCTATAAATAAGTATCACAACAAAAAATAAATGCTATAAAAAAATCATTGTAAACGCCATGAAATGTTTTGACAGCACAAAAGAACCGCCATTGTAGAATACTTTTCACAGCGTTTAACTACCGATATAATATGGTTTTGACTTTTAATTGCATGTCGATACACAGCGTAATTAAAAATGTTGTTAATACCTTTTATGGCATTTTTTAAACGCCGTAAAAAGTCTTATTTGTTGTAGTGATTATATATTAGATGAAAAAAAGAAAAATTCTGGTACTATAAACCCAATATATCAAGCAATAGCATTCTACTCAGTGATTCCCAAATGATATCTTGTTAAGTCATTTGGATTATACCCTTTGTAGATGAATTACCTGTAAATTGAAAAATAACATGCTACAGCAGCTTTTCGCTGCGCGGCAACGAACAGTTGTTCCCTCCCGCAGCGAATAGCAGCTATTCACGACTAGCAGCTGTCGTTCGTTGCCGCGCAGCGAACAACTGTTGATCGTTGCCGCGCAGCGAACAACTGCTGATCATTGCCGTGCAGCTGTTCGCTTCCACAGAGAACAGCTGTTGTTCCCTTTCGCAGCGAACAACTGCTGTTTGCTTTCACAGCATCCCTTAACTGAAATGCGAACAACTGCTGTTTGTTGTATATAAACTGCACATCACCGGACTTTATCTTAAAAAAGGAAAATGGGAACATTTTATATTAACTGAAATGAGAAGCTGGCACAGGAACATTATATATCCAGAGAGTAAAAGGTCAAGGACTACACATGAACATGTAATAAAGCAGTTTTTACCAGTGTTACTTGAACCACTATGATACAAGAGCTATATCTTCAGCTCGATGCATACGGCCACACCACATATTAAAAGGTCTTGGAGCAAATAATAACGAGATACCGGCAACTGTAGTATCAGTTGTAGTATCAGTGCAACCTGTCACATGCGACATGCAACATTTTTAGATCTAACTCGAAAGGATAATTGCAAAAAGAATAAACAAAATTTACAATCAAATGCATCTATTGTCAGTAATAACCATGCATACATACCTCTGAACAATAAATCTTAGCAATTCATAACCCTCATTATACTGCTTAATATTACTCTTACGAGGTGATTAACATCTCTTATTTTCATAATAACCATGCAATCTGACAATAATGCTTCCAACATTAGAAATCCATATTAAAGCTAGACAGTCATGCAAGGGACTTATTAGCGTGGAAACCAAAAATGGGAGAAAAACACAATTATAGTTTAATCTACAGATCAATGGTTATTCTCTAGTTAACAATCTAGATTAGAATCGTTTTTCTATGTTAGGTAGTCCAAACAGCAAATCATACTACAAATGGGCTGAAACATGTATACATTTAGTTGCCAGCATTGTACAAGCAGACCTTATTTACTCATTTCAAGAACTCATGTACATTACTCTACGTTAAAACGTGATGCTTACTATTTGTAATTGATTCAGGTATCCTAATATATCTGTGTTGACCCAAAGTAATGTATACGAGAGATCGCTTCTTCCATGCCCTATAATCTGAGCTACCAGACGACATACTACCTCTAATTGTTCGATCAGCGAAGACGAGGGTTTGCATTACACTATGAGTGGAAACTATATGTGATGATACACGTTTTCTTTAGAGTACGATATATGTTCGCTTCAACAATCTTTAAAATGGTAGCAGTAGTTTTATGTTATGTTTTTTTTATGTAGCTTTCTGAGCGTGCCATGTCTTATTACTCCCTTGTTTATTTATGTTATAGCCGCTGTTCATTTGTTGTTGATCTTTGGGATGTAATCACGTCCATGAGAACTGTTGCATGGTAAATGATTTTATATAAATGAACAACCTTTAATATTATGTCCAAACTCAATAGTTTTTCTTCATCAGACTTTAAGAGTATCATTGACTGAGGCTACTAAACTTTATTGTCTAATTAATTTGTCATCAGCTGCTCCCTTGCATTTTTATTACCAATTACATTCGCAGCAAAGTACAAACTAGAGTGTTTTAACATTAAAATGGAAAGAAAAATGGGTAATCAGCAAAAAGAGATCATTATAAACAACACCATAGACTAAATTCTACTGATCTACAGTGCTGCACAACTAAAGTATAAACCAAATATTCAATTATCTGAATGAAATTATATTTTAATACAATTTAGGCACTAGAATGAATACTGATTCTTCTTTGTAGCCAATATTTTGGTATTAGACAACTTGTTTTTATTCAGTCAGAGAAGATGCTTTAACGTGCACCGAAATAATACGGTCACTGATAAATTGTCATATGAAAAAAAAATAAAACAAAAAGAGAACAGAAAATGTACCGTAATTCATCATAGAAATGATAAAACAACCCCATTTTTTTCTTTTTCATTAAAATCTCGAAATTCTCTATTTGTTTCCATCTATTTTTTTTTTAGTTTCGAATAAGGTATTAAGGGTACAACTCACATGGGAAAACATGCTCAAAACAGAGCACCAAGATCTAAATTTACAAAGTGAACATAGTATCGAGTTTTCAAAACAAGGGCCACATGTTTGGGATTTATGTTGTATAACATATTTGCATGTGAAGGAAGTCAACTACAATTAGGACAAAAATGAATTTTTAAACAAATAGGAAGACAACAACAGCCTGTATAGATGCTCCGGATAGCAAAAATTATGAGCATTCTACACAAGGCATAACTGCTCAAGAAACAATAAAGGATTAAGTGGGAGTTGTACTCTTCTAGTTCACCAATCGAAATTTCCCACTGTCTAAAAAAATAAGATCATGAATGCTAGAGTTGATAAGAAAAACAGCAAGTCAAATAAATAAGTAAAATGAAAGGCCCCTTGTGTAGTTGCTTGCCTCATTTCAAAGCATAAAGGGCGTACAAGCAACATGCACTACCTCTAAAACATGCATGGCATGTATATACTCAAAGGACATGGGTTGCGCATCCAACTAAGCATTGTCTGAAACCATTGCAAACAACTCCCACATGACAAAAGTATAATAGCAAACAACTCCAACAACCATATTTAATGCAATGGCCAAGAAACACAAAACAGTAAAAAAATAATACCCAAGCATCAAGATCTTGCCTAAAATGAAGTAGTAAAGTAGCCCTCATACCTGACTGATTCCAAAGATTTCCAGCAAACAAGGACTGGACTGAATTCAATGCACAAAGGAAAATTGACAAGCAGCCATAAACTCCGGTGACACCGAAACAGTGATTGCGGCGCAGCAGCACCCCAAACGAGACTAGAAAGATATCACCGAAAAAGGGGAGTCATTTCCAGCGCTAACTTGAAGCCGACGCAGTGGGGGCACCTCATGGCTACGTCGATGTCTGACTGAACTCAAGATGAGCTGTGCAATTACAAAGTTGTGCCAGTGGATTTGGGTAGCGACGAGACAAGGAGGCGGTCGAATGAGGGATATCGGCTCCGGTTAGCGGCGGAAGCTCTGGTTGGGATCGGCGGAAACTGTGTCAACCATGTAAAATATGAACAACCATACTACCTAACATCAAAAAACACTATTAAGAGAACGGTAAACCAATAAACGAGAGAACAAGGTCATTGACAAAATAACAGTCCTTTATTCGGAAGCCGAACTGTTCTGGCAGAACTTTGGTGAACTACCAAAACAAGTTTCCTTCGTGAATCCGAACAAAGACATTTTCGTCTATTTGAATTTTATTGTGTGTTATGTTATGTTTGAATTTGATGATTACAGTCAAACTAGCCAACATAGGGAATTATACTTCATGTAGGAAATTACATTTCAATCATATATATCAATAATAATTATAACAGCATACTAAACCTGGTAAGATGATGAGTTAATTCTCAGAACGCAGACCCTACACAGTCAAGATAATAAAAGATAAGTAGAAAATTGTTTACCAAGGGAACGTTTGTCTCTATCATTAAAGTAAACAGCACAATGGATGCACCTTTTTGCTTGTACAACCCACCACCGGCATTACTTTCCCTCTGACTGTTCCATTTCCCAAGCCAGGTATATGTGGCTTCTTATCTGCATACCAAGACAAATTAGTTACAACTTCACAATAAATCATTGATCTATCTAGCAAATACCTGAAACCATTCATATGACAACGGCAAGTAAAGTGAACCGAAGCTGTTAAGGGAATAGGGTTTCAAACGATGAAATCAAATACCTGAAATCGAAATGAACTGAAGCTGTTAGGGAATAGGGTTTCAAACAATGTCCAAAAACGATGAAATCAGATTCGAACGATGTTATTCTAACCTGAAATCGATGAAATCAGATACCTGAAATCGAAATTCATACGATGTGCCCTGAAGCCAAATCGATTCTCCCCCAAAATCCAATTCGTTGACGTCGGAACTGATCTGAACGCCTTAAGCTTCGCGATTCTTTGATGCTGAAACGAATTTGAACGGACTCTGGGATCTGTTTTTTTTTGGGGGGGGGGGGAATCGTTGGATTTGGATTTTCTAATTTTGCGGCCGAACTTTGACAAAGCGTTGGGCAAAACAAATGAGAAATGGAAATAGGGTTATGGACATGAGTTTACCTTTTTACCCTCAGAAAGTAGCCTTAACAACACAAATAAGCGTTGCCAATAAAAAAATTATAATTATGTATTTTTGGCAAGACTTTTTAAATATAGCAACGCATATTATTGTTATTACCCTACAACACAAATAAGTGTTGGCAATTGTGAAAAAAAGGGTTGCCAAATGACCATTATGGTGTAGTGTATATATATATGTATATATATATATATATGTATATATATATGTGTATATATATATTTGTATTTGTATTAAAAACCTCGCCTTTTCGAGGACGAAAAGCCTTAAGGGGTAGATTGTAATGAACCAATTTTTCAATGTTTTAAATATATGAGATTTCTTGAATGGATATTTAGGAAATTTATATTTGGTTAAAAGTTGAAATTTTATCTATTTCAGTATGGTTTTAGATTGATTTTATAAGTGTGAATATTAAATTATCTTTGAATCTAAAGTTGTTTTCTTAAATTTTAGCGTTAGCAATATTTTAAAACAAATGGAAATATGTTGTAATAACCCGGAAATTCTGAACCAGTTTAAAATTTTTATTTTGGCAATTTTAGCGAATTTTGAATATTTAAAATGAATTATTTTAAATAATATCTTAGAAATTTATTTTGAATATAATTAGAACGTATATATTATATACGCCGTCGTTAGAATATAAATAATTATATATAATTATAAATAGAATTGAAAATGGCGCGGTAGTTCGATAATTCGATTTCAAACTTCAATTGAATGTACCGGGTGCAAAACAATCCGGATTTTAGTGAAACCAAAAATAATAGGATCTAATTGATGATATCTTTCCAACGAATCCGAAAAATCAAGATTTCATAGCGGGAATCAAAAGATATGTCCAATTGAAAATTCTGAATAGTCGCTATGGAATTCAGGCCCTTAAAAATGGAAATTTTGCAAACGACCTCGGATTTCGACGAAACCACTTTTGTTGGATCCGCAGTGTCAAATTATTGCTAGATTCCAAATTTCATAATTTTTCGAATCAATATGTGAGCGTGGCAAAGGAAAACGCGTTTGACCAGTTTAAGTTGATTTTAATCGACTGGAAAATGGCCATTTTTCAAACGGTCTCAGAATTCGACGAAACTAGTTTTGTTAGGACCGTATCGTCAATACGAAGCTAAAAAATATTTTTCGAGAATTTTTAGAGTTAGTATGTGACACCGGTAATTTGAAATGTACGTTTAAAATTCAATATAGTGATTTAAATGTAAATTTAACGGAAACTGATTCAAACGATCGAATCAACCTATGATACATATCCCATTGTGTTCGGAATGGGGGTGAAACGCTATGGACGACAGGCGGCGGGCCTCGTTTCGAAGTCGTATGTAAAAGTACCTTTTTAGAAATTAAATAATTAAAAATAAAAATTTCCTCTCTCTCCTTCTCCTTAAATCCTCCTGCACACCCCCCCCCCCTCGTTCAAAAATCAAATTCAGAAAAAAAAAAAAAAAGAGTGCGAAGGGCGACGGAGCCCTAATCCGCCAGCCTCCGACGAGCGCACCACATCCCCTTCGTCGCAGCCACCACCGCGGCGGCCAACGCCCCCCTCCGACGAAGCTCGCCTCCCCTCCTTTCCCCTCCGCTGCTTCCTCCCCCAAAACCACACACCGCTGCCGCCTCGAGAAGACCCCCCCCGCCCCAGCGGCGCAACAACCGCCGACGCCCCCCTCTTCTCCCCGCGACCGACCTCCTGTAACCCCCCCTACGCGCCATCGCTGCTTCGGCGTTCCTTTTCCCCCTTCGAACGCTGTTCAAAGTCCAAGCCAACGAAGGTGATTTTTAACTCTTTTTAAATTTCAGTTTTTAATTTTAGTTTTGCTTTGAAAAACATGTGTAAAATACGATTTCGTTTATAGAAAAGCTTGGATCTTTATATTCGAAAGTTTAGATGTCTATAAGGTATAAAAATTAGATTTTTAAAATAGAAAAGACGAGATTTTTAAATGGAGAAAGGAGTGATTTTTATTTTAAGAAAGCTATAATTTTTATAAAGAGAAAAATATGATTTTAAAATTTTAAAGTATTAAAAATATAATCTTTAGTATATAGAAGATGTGAAAATATGATTTTTGTTTGTGTAGAGAATTAAAAATATAATTTTTACATGATAGAAATATTAAAAATATCATCTTTGTATATGTGGCGAAATAAAAATTCTGATTTTTTATTACGTATACATTGAAATAAAGAGGTGATTTTTATAATGAAATTTTTATAAAGGCGAAATCTTTATATGAAGAATAGCGTGATAAAAATATAGTCTTTACTATATGAACATCGATGTGAAATATAATTTATATATATATAGTAGTGGTATAAAAATTCGATTTTTATATATTGAATAACAAAGTAAAAATTCGATTTTTATATATTGAATAGCGAAGTAAAAATTCTATTTTTATATATTGAATAGCAAAGTAAAAATTCGATTTTTATATATTGAATAGCGAAGTAAAAATTCGATTTTTATATATTGAATAGCGAAGTAAAAATGTGATTTTTATATATATAGTGGCTACGGGCAACAAAAGTGATAAGAGACGAGAACAGTGAAGATTTCCTGCATTGGAAGTGCCGTGGAAGTTGGATAGCTATCGGTGAGAAGTTCTCACCTTTCAATTTCTTTTTCTAGTTATATATATATATACTAGGATGCAGACGGTGCTTAGTAGCACCCGACACAATCGTCCACAGACCATGGACTTGTTTGTTTGATTGCAAAAATTGGTTAGATTATTTGATTGAAATTTGAGTTGTTAAGTGAAATGGAATGGATTGATTGATGTGTGAATGGCGTGGGCCTTCACTAGACCGGGGATAAGGCTAGGCCTTGTCCCGTTTCTAGTATCGTGTCGTTATGCCGCCGAAATTTTCTAAAATAAGTTAGAAAATAAAAATATCATTTTATTTAAAGAATGAACTGAATAGAAATTCATATGTTGAAATAAAATGTTTTATCGTTAAAAATGAAATTTTTAACGTGAATGAATAAATATTCATTTACAAACCAGACGGTTTGTTTATGTACACCTATTTGAAGGACATTGATTGGGTCGATAAATTTTACACATTGCCCAACTGCACAAATAAAATCTGTGTTTGTTGATTTGAAACCCCACACGGGTGTTGGGATGAAATTTGAAGTTCACTCATCCTGACTGATTAAATATGTCGATCGATTGATTGACAGGCTGTTATAAGCGTTAGATATCTATATTTTGATGCTTATGCAGTGTAGTGCACTTTGGTTGATGGTTGATTATTTTTCAATGCTGTTATATACGTGTGATGTATGAAAATCCATATAATTAACATTATATGGTGATTGATTGGGCCTCATTCCAATTTAGAAGATAAAGAATATTATAAAATAAAGGTTCATGTATTGACTGTACTCATCCGTTGAGATTAGTCATGTGTTGAACGAAATAATTTAACAAAAATAGTCACACGTGGACGGTACTCATCCATTGAGATTAGTCATGTGTTGAACGTAATATTTTAATAACAAAATTTACATCTTTATCAATATAAAATAAAGGTTCATGTATTGACTGTACTCATCGGTTGAGATTAGTCATGTGTTGAACGAAATAATTTAACAAAAATAGTCACACGTGGACGTTACTCATTCGTTGAGATTAGTCGTGTGTTGACAAAAAGAAATATATGAAAAGAAATATTTGAAACGAAATATTTGAAATAGAATATTTGAAAATAGAAATATATGAAGCCATGTTGATTAGATTGATGCCATTTAGACGTGAACGATATTTATATCGATTTTACTCATTTTAAAATGAATATTGAAAAGTGATTTCGAAATCGCATATTTTGAAATAGAATTCGAAATGAATTGAATTGAAAACAATTTCGAAATGAATTGAATATAAAACGATTTCGAAATGAATTGAATATAAAACAATTTCGAAATGAATTGAATATAAAACGATTTCGAAATGAATTGAATATAAAACGATTTCGAAATGAATTGAATATAAAACGATTTCGAAATGAATTGAATATAAAACGATTTCGAAATGAATTGATTATAAAACGATTTCGAAATGAATTGAATTGAAAACAATTTCGAAATGAATTGAATATAAAACGATTTCGAAATGAATTGAATATAAAACGATTTCGAAATGAATTGAATATAAAACGATTTCGAAATGAATTGAATATAAAACGATTTCGAAATGAATTGAATATAAAACGATTTCGAAATGAATTGAATTGAAAACAATTTCGAAATGAATTGAATTGAAAACCATTTCGAAATGAATTGAATTGAAAACGATTTCGAAATGAATTGAATTGAAAACGATTTCGAAATGAATTGAAAACGATTTCGAAATGAATTGAATTGAAAACAATTTTGAAATGAATTGAATATAAAACGATTTCGAAATGAATTGAATATAAAACGATTTCGAAATGAATTGAATATAAAACGATTTCGAAATGAATTGAATTGAAAACAATTTCGAAATGAATTGAATTGAAAACAATTTCGAAATGAATTGAATTGAAAACGATTTCGAATTGAATTGAAAACAATTTCGAAATGAATTGAATTGAAAACGATTTCGAAATGAATTAAATATAAAACGATTTCGAAAGGAATTGAATAGCAAACGAATTTGGTTTCAATTGAATATATAACGAATTTGATTTGAATAGAAAACGAATTTGGTTTCAATTTAATATATAACGAATTTGAATCGAATAGAAAACCACTTTGAATTGAATCGAATTGAAAACGAATTCGAATTGAATTTAAAACGAAGTGAAATGAATTCAAATTGAATTGAAACTTGAATTGAATAGAAATGAATTTTAAAACGAATTTATAAGGAAAGATTCAATTTTGATTTGAATTGAGATGGAAGTTGAAATGTTTTTGAAACGAATTCAAAACTATTTATATAATTCGTTTTAAATAGAATCGACGAAATATATATTATATATATATAATATAATGGCCTGAATGGAACGCGCCGCGGCAGTTCGGGAATTTCGACCATTTATTTCAAACGGACATTACGGGAGATCCGACCGTCGGATTCTCCTAAAACCGGAACCGTTGGGTGCGTATCGAAAAGAGCTTTCTAACGAATATTAGAAATTCAAAATCTAACGGTTGGATTTGGAGATACGTCCAAATCAAATTCGAAAAAGGTCGCTGTAAGTGCAGTTCGATGGCCGTTGATGGAAATCAACTGTACGGGCCTTGATAAAATTATTAAAAATAGTAATAATTTGTGTAAAATCATAAGAAGTGATTTGAGAAAAATTGGGGTGAAAAACTCCATATTTGAAAAGATAAAAATGGATTTTTATCGAAATGAACTAGTTTTGAACTAAATTTAAAACCCAATTATTTTTAAATAAATAAATTAGATTTATAAAGGGGTTTTAAATAATCGGAATTTCTAATATATTTGATTGGATTTGAAATGGGTTTATCGTGAACGGTGTTTTAAATAACACTAGTTCTTTAACCTGATAACAAATAGAATGTGATTTGGGTTTGTCGTGAACTGTGTTTTAAACAACACCTAGTTCTTTAACCCAGTAAAAGGAGTTTTAACGAATCTGCAATTAGGTTGAAATGTGAATCTATAATCTAAATTATCAAATTTAGAAATGAGCGAGAATGGAGTATCGCCAGTTTTGCTCCAAAGCGATAGTTAAATCTTTAATTAGATTTGAGCGTGAAATGGTAATTAATTTTACCGATAACACCATAGTATTAGATATGGATTATTACCAGTTTTGCTTCATGGGATGAATAGGTTGGGATTGAGAAATAAAATAAATAATTACTTCGTTGTGGTTCGCTAATCTCGACTAGTTTGGAAAACCATAATTTGGTTTGAAATGACATCCAAAGGAAGATTAAAGGATAAATTTTAAGGAATTTATCTTGGATAAAATTAATGGGAAATTTTCCCTGAGAATATGAATTGGAATGAGGCGTATGTTGTGTTTGTGTAACATTTGTTTTAATATACGCGGGTTGTTCGGAAAGGCCGGGTTTACACCCATTCTGAATAACAGATTCGACGATATGTCGAAGATGAAGACGGTGGTTGAAGACCGGAAGTCTTCACATCGTTTGGATAATTACTGACGATCCTGATTGGGCAGTACACCCAAGAGGATGGAAATAGTTGGTGGTCGTCCAGACGTACTTGGAGATGGATGGATATGCGAGGAAAGTGCCTCCGGTTTCGTTCAGACCCAGAACGGACTTGTAAATGGATTGTGTGTCTGACATTGGATTTTATTCTATGTTGATTGATTTCTATTAAATATACATCTGTTTGGCGGCGGAGAATTTATTCTTTTGCTTAACGCCCTTCTCTGAGACGTACGAGCTCAGAGGTTGTATATCGATGGACATCAGTCGCATGACATGAATTGCCTGTGTGGCACGCTAAGATGCAATGATCAAGGCTTCTGTTGAAAAGCAAAGTCTTGTGGTTGATGATCAAAGCACGACCCCTGTGGCGTAGCTTTGTGTATAACGTGAATTCGCGAGCCTCACACCTCGGTATGAGTCAAAAACGGGATACAGACTGCAGGGAGAACACGATGTTTCTTTCTAGCTTTGGTGGTGTCAGTGACTTACCAGCCCTGACATTTATATACTTTTCACCTATGTGGTTGTTGGATGAGGCGCCTCGATTTTAGGTCTGTAAGGACCGGGAAACGTGTGTTCAGGAATACTAATCCTCTAACGTAAGTGAGGACCGGCCCAGAAGATTCAGGATTGCCCAGAGTGTGTAGTCCTGAGACATTTGCTAGAGTGTCTCGAACGCGGAGAGGAGCTTGCCCCTTGCCTCGACTCATGATGGAAATCCAATTTCCAATACGTGTATTTCGGTTTTATTTGTAGAGCCTAGTATGACGACATGATATATGGTACCCATGCCGTCTATGATTGATATTTATGATTGAAATTGTTTTGACACTATACACTTATTATAGTATCAAATGATTTGTTTTAAACGTACCAAGCATGTTTGGCTATTATAAGGGAAAACCCTATCCTCCGGCCTGCGTTGCATTGTGTGATGGGACCTGGGTCTTATAATAGCTTCATTTTTCGAAAAAGCATTGCGTTGTTTATTCTATGCACTGGTATTCTTGGGAGGAAACCTGTTCCGTGTTATACGGCGTGGTCCCTTGAATTACTCTCTTTTAAAGTAAAGTTTTAAATAACTGTTTTAGTTCTCACACCAGTCACATGACTGACATGGAGTTTATTGTTTTAACCTAAACTCTGGGTGCCCCTATTTTCCGCACGGGCAGCTAGTAGTTTTGGTTCTGCAGATTTATATTCACAGGATCCTGCTTTACAGCTGGAATGATATCCGGAAAGCTCTATATCCGTATATCACCTTCAGTTGTGCTTTGTATTATTTTCCGCTGCTATGTAATTTATTGTAATCTCTGGTAGTTATCGAATGTAATTTATTCATTTATACTCTGTATATTCTTGTATCTGATGGAATTGTTGTAATAACAATGAAATGTTCTTCCGTCTGCGTTCTGATTTGTCCTATTCTCAAACGATCAGGGGTTTCGAACGGTCTAGATCGGTTTAACGACTGATTCGGATCGAGCGAAATTCCTTGCCGTCACATATGTTGTTGAGAAATTTTAAATTTGATTTTTCATTTTTGATTTTGAGAATTATATTCAAATAACTTTATATAGTTGAATTTGGTTTTTGAAAATATAAAGAATCGAAGAATGTATTTGAAATAAATAAATACCCATTTTGTGTTTGTATACATAGTATTATAAATGTAATTTATATTTGAAAAATATTTATTGTTTAATGTAAATTTTGCCACTTGTTTTAATTGTTGAATATAGATTTTGACACTTGCTGCAGCTAGCTGAAATGTTACGTCACTTGTTCAAATCTGTTATGAGATTTCAAATATGTCCATTGTTTGTAAATTTCACCACGCATCCTCTTTTCACTGGCCCCTATTTCTATCTTTACCCTTCTTTTATTTTATCAGTCGATTGTTCCCTCTCCTCATTTTATTTTCAGCCAAGATAAACAAATTTTCCCCAAATTCCCCAAATCAAAATCCTTAATTCGCTGCTCCACTCAATTCCACCATCGTGGATCCAACGGCGTCGCAACCACCTCCAGGCACCGCACTCCACCGCCAATTTGTCCTCCAAGCAGCTGCAATTAGTCCCCACCTCCGTCGTCGTGACCTACCTCTGACATCGAAGCCGCCGTCCTCACTAGCCTTAGCACCCGTTACGACCACCAACGTCGTCCTGACTGTTGCAGGCGCCACCTAAACCGTAGCTCCGACCCTTCCAGCACCGTGCCCAACTCGAGCTCCGCTCCCATCGATCCCTGAACCGCCTCCGAAAATCGTGCACCGCCAAAACCAAAGACTAGTCTCTGACTAATTGCAGCGCTTGAGCTTGCCTGGAGCTGCTGCTTTCCTCTCCCGAAGCCAGTCAAGCCACCGTTGTCCATCACCTATTCGGCGCAGCGTAGTCACCATTATCTAAAGGTAAGTTACCTTATGATTAAATATATTTCAAGTCTAAGACTTCGGTTTATACTGAGTATCATTAGTTTGTGGGGTTTGGCTACTGTTTTCCATCGTTGGTTGTCATGTTGATGTCCGATTTTTGTTGATCACTTGCCGTACTCTGCCTCTTTGCAGGGTACCAGTTGGTACATATACTAGATATAACTCATCTTCTTTAGGCATAATCCATATGACATGTTAACTAATGTATTGATTTCTTGGGTTAATTACCATTCCAATAATTACACTGTTTGAATTCATAATAACGAAGTGAGCAGGCAATATTCTGTTACATATCTAAGATTTCTGAGATAGGTTGGATGAGCACTTGTTACTAAATAAGGAAACCCAAAAAGCTTAGTAATCTTAACAAGTTTTAGTGCTTATTAGTCCTAGTATTGTCACCACAAATTTGTAGGAAGTCAAGGTCCGGAAGCACTCAGAAAATATTCAGTTAATGGCACCAAGTTTATTTTTGCATTTATGATTTTGGATGGTTGTTCTATTAAAACATGATCATATTCTTATATGTTGTACCTGCTAATCTAGCTATGCTTTTATGGCTCTAAAATCAAACCGCACATTTAAATGACCCTCAGCCCCCTCCAACCTCAAAATCTTAATCTATTGTCTATCCTTGTTGCTGCAGAACTCATGCTGCCATGTTTTGTTTGATGCATGCAAAATGGATACAAATACATTAACTAATGAATGCACATTGCACAATTTATACCCTCCTGTAACTTGGGAAAAGGCAAGGTATTCAATCCAATGAGAACTAAGGAAACAAAGCAATGTATTTATAAATTGGCTACATTATATTTGCTCACTGTGCGACCCTTTTCTTGCGGATGCTTGTCATTTCCTGATTCTTGGTCCGTGCCCATGCATGGAACCAAACCGGTATGTCGTGTTGCTTTGTTATGTCCATGTTGTTATTTTGGGTAGTCATGGGATGTTATGCTCGAATTTTTTAAAATGTTGTTGGGATTTAGCAAATTATATTTACGTGTTTATCGAAGTTTACTGACTTGAAATAAGTTTAATTATGATCCGGGTGTTTTTTGTTTTTCAATGGAACGTTCGGGTCAGGCCTAAGTGTTCCGGATTTAAAGATATTCAGGTCGCAAAACTAGGGATGAACATGAAGACACATATGCGTGCGCAAGCCCGAAAAACTGTAAAACTCTTATTCATTTTAAAATTCATGTATACATTTTATATTTCTTCCACTGTACGAATATTTTGTATAACTCTGATATGTGTATGAAATTTTATTCCATTGCATTTATTGTACTCTTTGATTCTGTGTTAATTCTGTTTAAACCCTATAAGCCAATAATTATCTGTCATTTTGAACGTTTCGAGTTGGTTTAATTACCGACTTGGAGCGGTCAAAATGCCCAGTCGTTACACCTTAACTTCTAGCAATGTAAATTGGGACATCCCCACATTGATATTGTAAAACAAATATTAACTAATAATGAAATTCTTTTTTGAAAATTCACCTGCATCACACTTATGTGCACACTGCCAGATTGGCAAGAGTCACAAATTGCCTTTTTGCGATTTAGAAACTGTTTATCAAAAACCATTAGAATTGATAGTTGTAGATTTATGGGGATCTGCTGCTCTAAATTAAACTCAAGAACACATGCATTATCCATCTTTAGTAGATGCTTTCACTAGGTATAAATGGATATACTTTTTCAAAACAAAATCAGATGCATATGAAATAACAATACAATTTGTTAACCTTAAAAAGAGACTTACAAATTGTAACGTTAAAAGTATTCAAACTGATGGGGGTACTAAATTTATGCCATTAAAATCATTCTTTCATAAGAAAGGCATATTACATAGAATAATCTGTCAATACACATATGAGCAAAATGGCTTAGTCGAAAGGAAGCATAGATATATTGTGGAGACATGCATTACACTATTGGCACAAGGACACCTGCTGATAAGATACTGGTATGAGGCATTCGCCACATCAGTATATTTCATCAACAGGATGCCAACCAAAGTCTTGAACCATGGCAGTCCCTATGAAAAATTCTTTGGGACTAATCTTGATTACAAACAATTGGAAATGTTTGGGTGTCTGTGCTTCTCATGGCTAAGACCATATAACAAGCATAAGCTAAACCCCATAACAAAACCATGCACTTTTTTGGGATATGCCAATAATCAGAAAGGTTATAAGTGCATGGATGATAAGGGGAGAATTTTTATATTCAGACATGTAAGATTTGTTGAATGAATTTTTCCCTATGCAGAAAGGAAAGGCAATGAGAAGCAGAAAACCAAGGTTACTCATATCACAATACCTGCACCACCAACACTGCCAAAGACAACCGGCAATTTTGGCAATGAGGAACATGATGATCAACCAACAATATCTAGCACAAGATCTGAATATGACACCAACAACAATTCTCAAACAAGCAACAATGATCAACAAAATATGCAAAATCAACATACACTCATAAATAAAGACAATGATGTAGAACATACTTCTAGCAGTGAGGAGACTGATGATCTGATGAAGACTGGAATCAGTAGGCAACTAAGAATGGACACCATATGACCACTAGAACAAAAAGTGATATTTTCAAACCCAAAATCTGCAATGTTTCCCTAGAAAATACTGAACCAACCACTACAAGAAAAGTGGTTATCTGCAATTGCAAAAGACAACGTTTTCTTCTCCATGTTGTAAAAATCAAACATTAGTATGTGGTTTTTAGGTTAAAATGCTAAGATAAATTAAAGCAGGAATTACTTTTCACTTCCCTCCACTTTTGCTAATTTTGGTTGTGTATCCAAACGAAATTCCCTAAATTTTTAATTACTTAATTACAACTTTTCCTTTGAATTTTGATCATCTGTCTGGTCTTCATCTCATTTAATAATATCCGTTCAATTCACACAGTTGCTCTGGTCTACATTTCGGTTGCCATAACGGAAGTGTATCGATTCCAGTGGAAGAATTTCCATTCCAGTAGAGGAATTTCTGTTCAATTCGTACCCATAGATTCCGTTCAATTTTCGTCGTCCTCAAGTTTCAACGTAAGCATTGCCTTGATTTTTTTAATCTTTTTCATTGATTAGCCAATCTTCAGTTTTTTTCAACATCTATTATGCCTGTTGAAAATGCCGACTGTGTTATTAGCAGTTTATACGTTGTTGTAGTATCACTGTTTTATTTAAGTAGTTATGTTAGTTTGCTTGTACTCAACAATCGTTACTTCAATTTTTATAAATTAGTTTGCTTACGTATTAGATGACGATGGATAAAAGTTGGGTGCATCTACACAGGTAACTATGTAATTCTCAACATAAATGTAATTTGCGAATCAAATCATATATTTTGACGAAAGCTAAAAGATAATTTTTTTTCTTCAAAGAACTAGTAGTGAGTATCAACAAGGAGCTCAGAAGTTTGTGTATACCGCTATGAAAAAAATCTGGAAATGTAGAAAAAATTCTGTGTCCTTGCTTAGATTGTTGAAATCTTAGTCATCAATATGAGAAGGTTATAGTTGGGCATCTGATTATAAGAGGAATGGATCATGTATATAAGACAAGTAGGTGGTATTGTCACGGTGAGCATATAAATATAAGCACAGATGTTAAGTTCGATGACATATATGATTTATTTGAAGCTATCGATTATAAAAATGAAGATTTCATCAATTATACTTTTTTCAATGATGATAAAGATGAAGATAGCACACAAAAACGAGAGGATGATTTGTTAAAGAACTTGCAAGAAGCAAAAGCCCCATTGGATCCTGATTGTATCGACCTGTGACGACCTCATTTCTCGTACAGACGGAGACAAGGGTAATCTTTGGAATATAACACAGAAACAGATAATAGCAGAACAGAATTAAATAAATACACCAGAAAATGCATAGTAGAATATGAATATACTGGATAAACGTAATCATCAGAGTTACACAGTATACAGGATCATACTTAGTACAAACACAGTTCAGCTATACATAAAAGTCTACAGCGGAAACAAACAAGATATGTACAATAGGAGCTGAACAACATAAAAAGAGATAAATAATAGAATCCATCTTCAGCTCCAGCTATCCAGAAAGAGCCAGCTAAACCTGAATACAAGGCTGCCCGTGTAGAAAAAGGGGCACCCGAGTTTGAAAGTGAAACAAACTACGAGTCAGTCATGGGACTGGTATGAGAAATCTACTCAACACATTTATAATATGGCTAATCACAGGACCACGCCACTTTCGTGGAACGGGTTTACTCCATTGGATTGCTAGTGCTTTAAAACCAAATCTTTCTTTTAAACATCGCAATGCTTTTTATATAAATGAAGCCATTATAAGACTCAGTTCCCATCACACAATGCAACGCAAACCGGAGGATAGAGTTTTTACCTTATAATGGCCAAGATATGCTTGATACGAATAAAACAAAAGCATTTGATATTAACTACTAGTGCTTATATGTTTCAAAAACAATTTCAAATCATAACTATCAATCATAGACGACATGAGCGTCCCATGCCACTATGTCGCCAAATATATATACAATCGAAACCGCACAGTCACGTATTTGGAAATTGGATTTTTGTCATGAACCAAGGCAAAAGATAGTCCTTACCGAATTCGCGACTCTCTAGCCCGAGCCACAGGCAAGCGCGCAGGCAAGCCTTGGAGCGACAGGGCCGGTCCACCGAGGTGGATTATTATGCCTGAACAATACGTTTCCCCGCCCTTTGTGGCGTAAACAAGCCAACGAATGACTCCATCGGACCCTGATCGTTCGATCAAACCGAGGCGCCTCGCAACAACAACAACCACATAAGTCAAACTCGTCAGGGCGTGTAAAACCACTGACGCCACTTCTAACTAGAAAGAAACGCATGTCCTCCCTGAGGTCCTCTCCCGTTTCTGGTTCATACCGGGGTGTGAGGCTCGCGATTTCACGTTATACACAAAGCTACGCCACAGGCGGTGCTTTGATCATCACCACAAGACTTTTCTTTCAACAGAAGCCCTGATCACTGCATCTTAGCATGCCACACAGACAATTCTCATCGTGCAACTGATGGCTATCAATCACACAGAATAAATTCCAATGTCAGACACACTGTCCATTTGCAAGTCCGTTCTGGGTCTGAACGAAACCAGAGGCACTATATACCTCGCAAACCCATCGATCACCACGTACGTCTGGACGATCACCAATCATTATCCATATTTCGGGATACCTCCCAATCAGGACCTCGGTTACCATCCAAACGAGGTGAAGATCTCCGGTCTTCGACCACCGTCTTCATCTTCGATTTCTTATCGTCGATCCAGTTATTCAGAATGGGATAAACCCGGTCTTTTTGAGCAACTCGCGTATATAGTAAACAAGTGCAACACTAACATACATACGCATCATTTCAATTCATTAGTCACTAACCGTCAATCAGTAAGAGAACGATTTCCCAAATATTAACCCCGAAGGCAGAAACCAACATCAGATCAAAATCCAGGAAACCATTCGACTTAGCTAACCTTCGGTTAATTTCTAAATCACATCCATATCGTTTGTAATATTTTATTCAAAACGACGCTTCGTGCCATAACGCGGCCGTGGCGCTGTTTTTCTTCAGATTTGATTTAACATATCTGAAAATCTAACCGTTGGATCTTCATAAAATTTACATCATTAGAAAGATCTTTTCAAATCAAATCCAACGGTTCCGGTTTCGGGAAAATCTCACGGTCGGATCTCCCGGTATAATCGTTTGAAGTTTCGATTTCAAAATACGAACTGCAGCGTCGTTATTCGATTAAATATATATATATATATATATATATATATATATATATAATCGATTCTGGCGCTGTTTTTCTTTAGATTTGAATTAAACATTCCAGACAATCCAACCGTTGGATTTTTACAAAGTTGGTGTCGTTGGAAAGGTATTTCCAAAGTGAACCCAACCTTTGCGATTTCGGAAAAATCCGATGGTCGGATCTCTCGCAATAATCGTCTAAAATCACGGTTTCAAAATACGAACCGCAGCTTCGTTTTTCGATATATTTCAATTCCATTTATATACCTATATCGATTCTTCGATTTCAAAGCTATATTCTTTTCATACTTTTGATAAAAATTATATTTTTATCCAACTGTCTTCTATTTCAACCCTTCACTATTTTTAACAATTCATGTATATAATAAAAATGTGATTTTTAATGTAAAACAATTTATTTCAACACATGACTATTTTATATAGTTAATATAGGTGATAAAAATAGGGTTTTTATTATAAAACAATTTATTTCAAAACAAGATTATTTTATACATTTCATATTGATGTTAAAAATGGGATTTTTATTATAAAACAATTTCTTTCAAAATATGAATACCATTCAACACATGAATTTCAATTCAACGAGTGAATTTCGATTCAACACATGAAGGTTTTCTATAGTTTATATAAATCGATAAAAGGTTGATTTTTATATTTAAAACACGAATACCATTCAACACATGAATTTCAATTCAACGAATGAATATCGATTCAACACATGAAGGTTTTCTATAGTTTATATATATCGATAAAAAGGTGATTTTTATATTTAAAACACGAATACCATTCAACACATGAATTTCAATTCAACGAATGAATATCGATTCAACACATGAAGGTTTTCTATAGTTTATATATATCGATAAAAAGGTGATTTTTATATTTTTTATATTTAAAACACGAATACCATTCAACACCTGAATTTCTATCCAACGAATGAATATCGACTCAACACATGAAGGCTTTTTATTCAACGAATAAATATAGTTTCAACAAATGAAAATAATTCAAACACATGAATATTATTCAAAATTTTGGCAGCATAACGGCAGGGTAGTTAAAACCGGGACCGTCCCTAGTACGGCTCCTCGCTCTACCTTAAAACCTCGCGGTTTTTGACAATGGGGAATCATGCATCTAGTTCGCACGCAGGCGGTATGTATATTTATTTCATTTCCACAAACTAATCCTATGTGGTTTCAACCAAATATTTCTCAACCACAAACGGGTATTTTTCAACCACAATCAATCAATATCAACCACAAACAATTCCAATCAACCATTCGCTATCAATCAATTTTCACACCAATCACAACCAATAAATATCGTCCATGGTTTGTGGACGAGGGGCGTGTGTGTATATATATATATATATATATATATAGCAATTCACTTCTATTTCAACACATATATAATTTTTACAACGCATATATAACTTATACATCGAACGTACAACTTATACAACGCTTATACAAGAGGTGTACAACGCTTATATAACTCATACATCGATTATATAATTTATACATCGTCGTTTTCCATGTCGTTTATAAATTAGAAATCTCATATTGGGTTCCACTCCACCAAAAATTGCAGAAGGCTCAGAAAAATATGCGGTCTCTTCTAAACTGTAGAAGACGTCCATACGGTCACGATGTTTCCTGTTTCATCGAATTTCGTCAAGAAATGAAAAAGATATGATTTTTCAAAGTTCAGATGTAATAAAGGACCCACCTTTCACGATGGTTCAAAACTAGGTTTTGATCTTTCGATCAAACTGTTGCGCGGTAGGAGAATCGGCTCACACAGCGTCGAAGAGCTTCGAACCACCTTCCCGGCGCCGGTGGTCTCGCTCAGTTCGGTGGCGCCATGGAGGCTCGGCGGCGCTCCGAAGTCACTGACTTTGAGGACTCGTATCTCCCTCCTCACTTGATGATAACTAGCAAACCTTAGATGGATTTAAAGAGGAGACGAAGAGCTTTGGAATGAATCAAGAATCGCTCGATTTCATTGTGAAACGGGGGAGAAATCGAAGAGAGAAGGTGTCGACCTGCTTTCCGTCGCGCGCAGTACCAATCGGGGAGAGAGATGATTATGTGGCCCAATGAATTTATTTTATTTTATAATTTTTAAAATCTCCAAAATACCCCTGTCCCACACGAACACCAATTCGAACCCAACAACTGTCGTCCCTAGCATTTTACCCCCATTCCGAACACAATGGGATATGCTTCGAAGGCCTATTCGACTGTTTCAGTCAGTTTCCATTCAAATTAAAATATATAACATTCAATATTCGATTTGAACGTACATTTCAATTTGCCAGGGCCACAAACTAATTCGAAAAATTCCAGAAAAATAAATCTGGCTATGTTTTGACGATACGGTCCCAACAAAACTAGTTTCGTCGAATTCTGAGACCGTTTGCAAAAAGGCCCATTTCTGGTCGATCCAATTTAACTGTAATTGATCAAAACACATTTTCCTTTGCCGCGCTCACATATTAGCTTCAAAAATTATGAAATTTGAAACCTAGTAGTAACTTCACATCCTGGATCTAACAAAAGTGGTTTCGTCGAATTCCGAGGTCGTATGCAAAATGGCCAATTTCACGGGCTATATAAATTCCATAGTGACCTTTCTGAAAATTCATTTGGCCATAACTTTTGCTTTCCGCTATGAAACTTCGATTTTTCAGATTCGTTAGAAAGGTATTCACTAACAGATTTAAATATTTTTGGTTTCACTCAAATCCGTTTTGTTTTGCACCCGGTACAGTCCGACAAAGTTTGAATTCAATTATTGAAATTGCAGCGCCATTTCAGTCCTTGTTTATAATTAGAATTAATTATATTTGTTTTCAATTGTCGATTCAAACTCAGTTTTCATTGCTATTATTTAAAATATTTATTTTAAATATTTAAAATCCATTATTTTAGCCAATTTAAAAATTTTAAATTGGTTCAGATTTTCTGGGTCGTTACAATCTCCCCCACTTGAAACTTTTCGTCCCCGAAAAGAAACAAAGTCGAAAGTGGTTTGATTAATCAACTCTACGTTCGACATGGCTTCCATTCTCCAACTTTTCAGTTTCTGAGAATTTTCAAATTCTTCAAAAATTTGGCTAACACTCGGAATTTTCGAAAAATTTCGCCATAACCTCCTTTGTACGGGGAGAGGTTTGGAAATTTATTGGGCCGTATTAGGTACCCAATAAATCCTAATAAGCATACACATATTTATAGTGATATATTCTGGTGTTTACAGGGGAGCGTGTATTGATAATAATAACTCTAGAGAATAAATTCTCGTCACCCTGTCAAAGCCTGAGGGAGTGTGTATTTTAAATGCTCCAGAGGATAAATCCTCGTCACCTCGTCCCGTGTGGGAAATAAATAGTCCATGTGCCGTATCTAATAACTAGAGAGACGTGATTATTGTCAACTCCAGACCCGTGTGGGGTTTTTATTAATCTGGCAATTTTATCGTTACAATTTAAATAGTCCATACCAGTCATCAGTTCAACCTGTAAAATATAGTCATCGCCATACAAGCCTCTCGCTCGTATGGTAAATTTTCCACCTCGTCACATAAGCTCCAAATGCTTATGTGGTATATGATGAAGTATGCCTATCTTCAGAAGTATGCCATGCAGTGTAGTTCGAAATTAATTGTTACTATCCTATGGCGATATTTATTATTTCACACAGAACAACCAGCACTCCGCATCCAATGGCATTCACAGGAGTTGATATAATAATATTTCGCATCGAACTCATTAAGGTTTACCTATTTGTTAGGCATGCAAATAAAATCTTTACTCAACAGCTATCCAAATACTTGTTCAAACATATATAATGCGCATGTATATATTTCTATCTATTTTCTAATAAGTTAAATGTGTGATATAATCGAATAAATCCTACCATTCATTCTATTATTGATTAAATTGACTATCGTTTTAATAATTTAATTAATCAAATCTACTATCACACAACACAAACAACAATCAAATTGTTTTTAACTTTTCAAAAATATACTAATCAATTTCTATACTCTTTTAAAATCATTCAGACTATAGAATTAAAAGTACACATCCATGGAAAGAAAATAACAACAGAGTAGAGAACTAATTAGTAATGCAAAGTATGGTAAATGTACCTTGCACCGGAGTCAAACAGAGAAATCCACTCGGCATCTAGGATAGGCTTTCTGAATGCTCTCCTCAGTTTCCCAAGTACAATCTCGCGGATCTCAACTCCATTTCACTTTGACTAAGCGAACCTTCTTGTTCCTCAGCTCTTTGGTTTCTTTGCCGATGATCTTGAGGGGCTCTCTTCTCACAGCTAATTCTGGAGTAATTTCAATATCCTGTTGAGTTGCTTCTTCCACGATCAAGTCTGGATCATGAACGTGCTTTCGAAGTTGAGATATGTGAAATACATCGTGAACTCCAGGCAACCAATCAGGCAATTTAACCCTATAAGCGAGCGTTCCGATCCGTTCCAGAATAGGAAACGGACCAATGAATTTGGGTGCCAACTTCCCAGTTTTACCGAACCGGATAACTCCTCTCATCGGCGATACTTTCAAATATACATAGTCGCCAACTGCAAACGATAAATCTTTTCTTCTTCTATCGGCATAACACTTTTGTCGGCTTTGAGCGGCTAGTAATCGTTTCTTGATAAAATCGACTTTGTCGGCAGCTTCTCGAATCATATCTGGCCCCAACACAAGTCTATTACCGGGTTCGACCCAACAAGCAGGAGATCGGCACGGTCTACCATATAATGCTTCGAATGGCGACATTGTCAGGCTCGCCTGGTAGCTGTTATTATATGAGAATTCAGCCAAATGCAGATGGTCTTCCCATGATCCACCGAAATCTAGAAAACAAGCCCGCAATAGATCTTCTAGTATACGATTTACCCTCTCAGTCTGACCATCTGTCTGAGGATGATAAGCAGTGCTCAAGTTCAACTTCGTTCCCAGTTCGACTTGAAATGCCTCCCAGAAGTTGCTAGTAAATATTGTATCTCTATCACTAACTATACTGAGCGGCACTTCGTGCAGTCTAACAATTTCCTTGAAGTAAATCTGCGCCAGACTCTGAGCAGTTCTGTTTGATCTGACAGGTATGAAATGGGCGGTCTTCGTGAAGCGATCTACGATCACCCAAATACTGTCATTTCCTTTTCTGGTTCTGGGCAAACCATCAATGAAGTCCATGGAAATATGTTCCCACTTCCAACCAGGAACGTCTAGCGGTTGTAATAATCCAGCCAGTTTCTGTTGGTCGCTCTTGACTAGCTGGCAAGTAGGGCATCAGCTAACATATATTGAAACGTCTCTTTTCATAGCCTTCCACCAGAATGTTCGCTTGAGATCGTTGTACATTTTGGCCACACTAGGATGGATACTCAGCTTGGACTTGTGACACTCGTCTAACACTTCCCTTTTTAGCTCGGGGATGCCAGGAACACAAATGCTTCCTTTCAATCTCAGGATTCCATCGTCATCTATTTGAAAACACGAGGGTTCGCCTTTCTGAATCCTTTTGATCATATCCTTAATAAAGTTATCATCCTTCTGAAGAGGAGATATTTTGTCAATCAGGGAAGTCGTAATAACAAAGCTGGCGATCATTACATTCTTTCGACTCAGCGCATCGACCACGACATTGGCTTTCCCTGGAGTGTATAGAATCTCAAAATCATATGCTGCAAGGAACTCTAGCCAACGTTGCTGCCTCATATTCAAGTCCTTCTGGGTAAACAGATACTTCAACGACTGGTGATCTGTAAACAGTTTGAATTTCTCACCCAAAAGGTAGTGCCTCCAGATTTTCAAGGCGAATACTATAGCCAATAACTCAAGATCATGAGTTACGTAGTTTTTCTCGTGTGGCTTCAGCTGACGGCTAGCATAAGCAATCATTTGGCCCCTTTGCATTAACACTGCGCCAAGGCCTTCTCTAGAAGCATCTGTCCAGACTTTCAAATCCTGATTGCCATCGATGATGGTTAACACTGGAGCTGTCGTTAATCTTAACTTTAGCTCTTCAAAAGCCTCTTCACTTTCTGGAGTCCATTTGAATTTAGAGTGCTTCTTTGTAAGCTTCGTTAAGTGACCATATATCTTCGAAAAGTTTTTAACGAACTTCCGATAATAACTAGCCAATCCGAGAAAACTGCGGACTTCAGTAGGGGTACTGGGCTGCTTCCAGTTCTGAATAGCTGTGATTTTACTTGGATCCACAGCAATTCCTTCTTTTGATACGACATGGCCCAGAAATTTTACTTCATCTTGCCAGAATATGCATTTGGATAGTTTGGCTTTTAATACATTTCTTCTGAGGATTTCCAGAACCTGTTCCAAATGCTTTTCATGTTCGGCCTTTGATTTAGAGAAGATCGGAATATCTTCAATGAAAACCAGAACAAATTTATTCAAAACCCCTCTGAACACTCTATTCATCAGATCGACGAAGTAAGCTGGAGCGTTACATAAGCCGAACGGCATTACTAACCACTCGTAGAATAAGTCGGGACCTCTGAATGCTATCATTGGGACACACTCTTCGGCAATTCGAAGTTGATGGAAACCCATAGCTAGGTCCATTCGTGAAAATACTTGTGCGCCATTTAATCGATCCAACAAATCATCAATCCGCGGCAATGGATATTTGTTCTTTATGGTCTGCTTGTTCAAATCACGATAATCCACACATAGCCGTAGAGTACCGTCAGATTTTGGGACAAATACCACTGTTGCTCCCCAATCAGAGAAACTAGGCCTGATCAGACCCTTCCATACTAGCTGTCGTGTTTGATTGTCTAATTCCTCTTTCTCTTTCAAGGACATTCTTCGAATAGCTTGAACTACCGGCCTTGCATTCGGAATCAAAGCAATCTTGAAATCTATTTCTCTCTGCGGAGGCAAGCGAACACCTTCTTCGAACACATCCGCATAGTTTTTGACAACAGGAATATCTTTCACTAGGTCGGGAATATTCTCTGTGACTTTAGGGACATTTTCCATTTGAGCAGGAGAAACATCAAGAGCTAACCAGAAATCTTTTCTATTTGAATTCGGGCCTTCACATGGTATGGTTATATAATTCCCTGACTGGGCCTTTGCTTTAACCACTCTCTCGGCACATCTGACCTCTGCTTCATATTTGGTTAGCCAATCCAACCCCAATATAAGATCAAACTCCTTAAAATTCATGACGATGGAGAGAGTAGGAAATTTATAGTAGGAAAAAGAGACAGGTACTGCACAAACCCAGCTGAGATCGATGGAACCCCCGATCGGATTTTGGACAGTCATTGGTTCTTTAAGCTTCCTCAATTTCAAATCCAACTTCTTAACTGCATTCTTTGCTATAAAGCTTCGCGACGCGCCTGTGTCAAACAGCACTTTAACTAGAATGTTCTTGACATTGAGCGTTCCTTCTAAAACATCAGATCTTCCCTGACTAGCTGAGGGTGCTGAAGTTTCTACTACTTCATTCACTTGAGCCTCCTTGGTTGCCTTTAACAGCCGGCAATCCTGCTTTACATGGCCAAACCGATGGCAAATGCTGCATTCTCTGGTCTCTTGAAACTTCTTATTAGACTTAGATCCTTTCTTTGTTTCTTTGGAGATCGGCAACTTATCGAGAGATGTCCTTGCTTATTGCAGTTAGAGCATACAGTTGTCGTTACTGGTTTCTTCTCAGATTTGGCCCTTTTCCTCTTGGCACTGGGCTTCTTACTGACCTCATACATTGTATTGGCCTCAGGACGATCAGCTTCAGACTCAATTTTATTACTAGAGCTGACTTCCTCTTCATACTGTAACATATCTTTCTTGTCGAGATCCTCGTACTGGTAAGCCATGTATATCTTTTCAGAAAAGGGGAGCTTCACGTTCCTCATTACACTGTTCTGATATTTTCTTTGAAGCCCGTTGATAAATCTCAAATTCTTCCTCTTCGGATTTTCAATTAGATGAGGGGCAAAGTGAGAAAGTTCATTGAATTTCTTATGATATTCGGGAATGGTCATATCTCCTTGTATCAAATAAGAAAATTCATCACATAGTCGCTCAATTGCTTCTGGAGGAGTAAATCTTTCCAGGAAAATCACTTTGAATCTATCCCAGGTGATATCACCTTCTGGATTATCCTTAATAACTGAATCCCACCAGAATAAAGCTTCGTCTTTGAGTGCCCACGAGGCCAGTAATCTTTTCTGGTCATCCCTCAGCTTCAATCCTTCAAAGATTTTCTCAGCCGAACGAATCCATTCTTGTGTTCTCATAATAGATTCTTCGCCCGAGAAGGGTTTTCCCCCCAGATTTCTATATTTCATAAATAAAGCTTCTATCTCTGGGTCAGTATTACTTCTTCTGTTTCTGGTACTCATTTTCTAGTTCTTCTGCAAATAGCAGGTCAAGTGTCAGGTCAACAGAAAAGATATTTCAAAATGTAGAGACAAATACTTGAATGTAAATGCGTCTATCTAGGTGTTATTTCATTCTGCTACTCATACTAGGATATTACTGATCCTATCTGTAATGAGTTACTCGTCCTAGAACTCTACTGGTTCTATTTTTGACGAGTTCGTTAATATGTTATATTCCAGAACTAAGCTTAACCAAAGCTCGGATACCACGTTGTGACGACCCCATTTCCCGTACAGACGGAGACAAGGGTAATCTTTGGAATATAACACAGAAACAGATAATAGCAGAACAGAATTAAATAAATACACCAGATAATGCATAATAGAATATACTGGATAAACGTAATCATCAGAGTTACACAGTATACAGGATCATACTTAGTACAAATACAGTTCAGCTATACATAAATGTCTACAGCGGAAACAAACAAAATATGTACAATAGGAGCTGAACAGCATAAAAAGAGATAAATAATAGAATCCATCTTCAGCTCCAGCTATCCAGAAAGAGCCAGCTAAACCTGAATATAAGGCTGCCCGTGTAGAAAAAGGGGTATCCGAGTTTGAAAGTGAAACAAACTACGAGTCAGTCATGGGACTGGTATGAGAAATCTACTCAACACATTTATAATATGGCTAATCACAGGACCACACCACTTTCGTGGAACGGGTTTACTCCATTGGATTGCCAGTGCTTTAAAAATGAATCTTTCTTTTAAACATCGCAATGCTTTTTATAAAAATGAAGCAATTATAAGACTCAGTTCCCATCACACAATGCAACACAAACCGGAGGGTAGAGTTTTTACCTTATAATGGCCAAGATATGCTTGATACGAATAAAACAAAAGCATTTGATATTACTACTAGTGTTCATATGTTTCAAAAACAATTTCAAATCATAACTATCAATCATAGACGACATGAGCGTCCCATGCCACTATGTCGCCAAATATATATACAATCGAAACCGCACAGTCACGTATTTGGAAATTGGATTTCCGTCATGAACCAAGGCAAAAGATAGTCCTTACTGAATTCGCGACTCTCTAGCCCAAGCCACAGGCAAGCGCGCAGGCAAGCCTTGGAGCGACAGGGCCGGTCCACCGAGGTGGATTATTATGCCTGAACAATACGTTTCCCCGCCCTTTGTGGCGTAAACGAGCCAACGAATGACTCCATCGGACCCGGATCGTTCGATCAAACCGAGGCGCCTCGCAACAGCAACAACCACATAAGTCAAACTCGTCAGGGCGTGTAAAACCACTGACGCCACTTCTAAGTAGAAAGAAACGCATGTCCTCCCTGAGGTCCTCTCCCGTTTCTGGTTCATACCGGGGTGTGAGGCTCGCGATTTCACGTTATACACAAAGCTACGCCACAGGCGGTGCTTTGATCATCACCACAAGACTTTGCTTTTCAACAGAAGCCCTGATCACTGCATCTTAGCATGCCACACAGGCAATTCACATCGTGCAACTGATGGCTATCAATCACACAGAATAAATTCCAATGTTAGACACACTGTCCATTTGCAAGTCCGTTCTGGGTCTGAACGAAACCGGAGGCACTATATACCTCGCAAACCCATCGATCACCACGTACGTCTGGACGATCACCACTCATTATCCATATTTCGGGATGCCTCCCAATCAGGACCTCGGTTACCATCCAAACGAGGTGAAGATCTCCGGTCTTCGACCACCGTCTTCATCTTCGATTTCTTATCGTCGATTCAGTTATTCAGAATGGGATAAACCCGGTCTTTCTGAGCAACTCGCGTATATAGTAAACAAGTGCAACACTAACATACATACGCATCATTTCAATTCATTAGTCACTAACCGTCAATCAATGAGAGAACGATTTCCCAAATATTAACCCCGAAGGCCAAAACCAACATCAGATCAAAATCCAGGAAACCATTCGACTTAGCTAACCTTCAGTTAATTTCTAAATCACATCCATATCATTTGTAATATTTTATAACGATTTATCGCTATTCTTATTTATTTTAAAATAGCCAATTTATTCAAAACGACGCTTCGGGCAATAACGCGGCCGTGGCGCTGTTTTTCTTCAGATTTGATTTACACATATCTGAAAATCTAACCGTTGGATCTTCATAAAATTTACATCATTAGAAAGATCTTTTCAAAACGAATCCAACGGTTCCAGTTTCGGGAAAATCCGACGGTCGGATCTCCCGGTATAATCGTTTGAAGTTTCGATTTCAAAATACGAACTGCAGCGTCGTTATTCGATTAAATATAATTATATATATAATCGATTCTGGCGCTTTTTTTCTTCAGATTTGAATTAAACATTCCAGACAATCCAACCGTTGGATTTTTACAAAGTTGGTGTCGTTGGAAAGGTATTTCCAAAGCGAACCCAACGGTTGCGATTTTGGGAAAATCCGTTGGTCGGATCTCCCGCAATAATCGTTTGAAATCACGGTTTCAATATACGAACTGCAGCTTTGTTTTTCGATATATTTCAATTCCATTTATATACCTATATCGATTCTTCGATTTCAAAGCTATATTCTTTTCATACAATTGATAAAAATTATATTTTAATCCAACTGTCTTCTATTTCAACACTTCACTATTTTTAACAATTCATGTATATAATAAAAATGTGATTTTTAATGTAAAACAATTTATTTCAAAACACGACTATTTTATATAGTTAATATAGGTGATAAAAATAGGGTTTTTATTATAAAACAATTTATTTCAAAACAAGATTATTTTATACATTTCATACTGATGTTAAAAATGGGATTTTTATTATAAAACAATTTCTTTCAAAATATGAATACCATTCAACACAAGAATTTCAATTCAACGAATGAATTTCGATTCAACACATGAAGGTTTTCTATAGTTTATATAAATCGATAAAAAGGTGATTTTTATATTTAAAACACGAATACCATTCAACACATGAATTTCAATTCAACGAATGAATATCGATTCAACACATGAAGGTTTTCTATAGTTTATATATATCGATAAATAGGTGATTTTTATATTTAAAACACGAATACCATTCAACACATGAATTTCAATTCAACGAATGAATATCGATTCAACACATGAAGGTTTTCTATAGTTTATATATATCGATAAAAAGGTGATTTTTATATTTTTTTTATATTTAAAACACGAATACCATTCAACACCTGAATTTCTATCCAACGAATGAATATCGACTCAACACATGAAGGCTTTCTATTCAACGAATAAATATAGCTTCAACAAATGAAAATAATTCAAACACATGAATATTATTCAAAATTTCGGTAGCATAACGGCAGGGTAGTTAAAACCGGGACTGTCCCTAGTACGGCTCCTCGCTCTACCTTAAAATCTCGCGGTTTTTGACAATGGGGAATCATGCACTTAGTTCGCACGCAGGCGGCATGTATATTTATTTCATTTCCACAAACTAATCTTATGTGGTTTCAACCAAATATTTCTCAACCACAAACGGGTATTTTTCAACCACAATCAATCAATATCAACCACAAACAATTCCAATCAACCATTTGCTATCAATCAATTTTCACACCAATCACAACCAATAAATATCGTCCATGGTTTGTGGACGAGGGGCGTATATATATATATATATATATATATATATATAGCAATTCACTTCTATTTCAACATATATAAAAATTTTACAACGCATAAATAACTTATACATCGAACGTACAACTTATACAACGCTTATACAAGAGGTCTACAATGCTTATATAACTCATACATCGATTATATAATTTATACATCGTCGTTTTCCATATCGTTTATAAATTAGAAATCTCACATTGGGTTCCACTCCACCAAAAATTGCAGAAGGCTCAGAAAAATATGCGATCTCTTCTAAACTGTAGAAGACGTCCACATGGTCACGATGTTTCCTGTTTCATCGAATTTCGTCAAGAAATGAAAAAGATATGATTTTTCAAAGTTCAGATGTAATAAAGGATCCACCTTTCATGATGGTTCAAAACTAGGTTTTGATCTTTCGATCAAACTGTTGCACGATAGGAGAATCGGCTCACACAGCGTCGAAGAGCTTCGAACCACCTTCCCGGCGCCGGTGGTCTCGCTCAGTTCGGTGGCGCCATGGAGGCTCGGCGGCGCTCCGAAGTCACTGACTTTGAGGACTCGTATCTCCCTCCTCATTTGATGATAAGTAGCAAACCTTAAATGGATTTAAAGAGGAGATGAAGAGCTTTGGAATGAATCAAGAATCACACGATTTCATTGTGAAACATGGGAGAAATCGAAGAGAGAAGGTGTCGACCTGCTTTCCGTCGCGCGCAGTACCAATCGGGGAGAGAGATGATTATGTGGCCCAATGAATTTTTTTATTTTTTTTATAATTTTTAAAATCTCCAAAATACCCCTATCCCAACCGAACACCAATTCGAACCCAACGACCGTCGTCCCTAGCGTTTTACCCCCATTCCGAACACAATGGGATATGTTTCGAAGGCCCATTCGACTGTTTCAGTCAGTTTCCATTCAAATTAAAATATATAACATTCAATATTCGATTTGAACGTACATTTCAATTTGCCAGGGCCACAAACTAATTCGAAAAATTCCAGAAAAATAAATTTGGCTATGTTTTGACGATACGGTCCCAACAAAACTAGTTTCGTCGAATTCTGAGACCGTTTGCAAAAAGGCCCATTTCTGGTCGATCCAATTTAACTATAATTGACCAAAACACATTTTCCTTTGCCACGCTCACATATTAGCTTCAAAAATTATGAAATTTGAAACCTAGCAATAACTTCACATCCCGGATCTAACAAAAGTTGTTTCGTCGAATTCCGAGGTCGTATGAAAAATGGCCAATTTCACGGGCTATATAAATTCCATAGCGACCTTTCTGAAAATTTATTTGGCCATAACTTTTGCTTTCCGCTATGAAACTTCAATTTTTCAGATTCGTTAGAAAGGTATTCACTAACAGATTTAAATATTTTTGATTTCACTCAAATCCATTTTGTTTTGCACCCGGTACAGTCCGACAAAGTTTGAATTCAATTATTGAAACTACAACGCCATTTCAGGCCTTGTTTATAATTAGAATTAATTATATTCGTTTTCAATTGTCGATTCAAACTCAGTTTTCATTGCTATTATTTAAAATATTTATTTTGAATATTTAAAATCCATTATTTTAGCCAATTTTAAAATTTTAAATTGGTTTAGATTTTCTGGGTCGTTACACGACCAAACAAAATTATCTGCCATCCTCACCTCGTATAATCTTAAATGTGAGATTGGATTGTCTGATACTGGCTTCGATAAACTTCTAAATGTGCGACAATTGTTGTTGCCAAAAAATAATGTACTCCCGAAGTAATTATATAAGGTAAAAAAGTTCTCAAAATATTCGATATGGGTTTTGAAAAAATTCATGCTTATCAAAATGATTGTTGCATTTTTAGAAGAGAGTACAAAGATTTGGAAAGTTTTCCTAAATGGGTTTATCAAGATGGAAGAAGAATGAATGTACGAATGAAATTATGCATGACATTCCGATTAAAGTTTTGAGATATTTTCCAATCATTACAGGATTTAGAAGAATGTTTAGATCTTAAAAGGTGGTAAAAGACTTAAGATGGAATTTTAGTAACAAAAGCAATGACGGAAAATTCGTCATCCTTTGGATTCAATAACATGGAATGTAGTAGATGAGAAATGAGAATCGTTTGCAGTTGATCCACACAATATAAGATTTGATCTTGCTGCCGATGGTGTTAATCCTTTTATGACAATGAGTTCCAAATATAGTTGTTGGCCTGTGATGCTTGTGACACACGAACTCTCGCCAATATTATGCATGAAAAAAGAAAATATCATCATAACATTGTTGATTCCTGGTCCAAAGCAACCAGGTAATGATATTGACATATATTTGGAGCCACTAATTGAATACTTGCAACACTTGTGGAGTAATTGAGTTCAAACTTATGATGTCTTTAGTAGATCGCTTTTTAACATGAGAGCGATTTTACTATGGATGATAAATGACTTCCCAGCGTATGGAAATCTTGTTGGATGTTGTGTAACAACCTGGATTTTTGCCATTAATTTTCGTATATTTAAATTTGTTTTTAATATTATATTTGAAATATAAATCAATTTTTATAAGGAAATTATTTAATTAAACAGCGTTAGAACGTATAATTTATAATTAAATTTTAAAACGAGCTCATAACATCACGGTAGTTCGTAATAATTCATTTTGAACTTCAATTGGATATATCGTACGAGCTATAAACGTCATGTTAGCTACACGTTAAATAATAAAATTAGTATCGCTGTTAGAATGTCGGTATCAGCATCTTCTAAAATCTTTACTAATAGTAGATTAGGGCATGTGCTTCGCACACGGGCAGATGCTGGAAATAATCCTTGTATTAGAATTTATTGGTTAGTAGAATAGTATGTTACATGGTAGTAACCAATATAAATAGAAAGATTAAATGACTATGATATGCTTAATGAATTCCTAACTTGATTTTATGTTACAGAACAATATATATTTTCAGCCGATTAGCATGACCTATGCATTCCATTAAAAATATTAAGCTAACGGTGTTCATAGTTAATACCAAAGGCAATGATTCATGCACGGTTGTAATTATCGTTTTAAAATCTTTACAAATTCATAGTAATCTCGGCACAAAAATATTTTTTCCTGTACGAAGTTAAACATTTTCGTGATAGTAGGATAGGGGTAGTTTGACCGTAAATAGTTTGATTCCTTTCTTCATTCTATTTTTCTGAGCACCTCAGATCTGTCATTTTAAACCTAGAGATATGTATAAAAAGAAATCTAAGTACATGATATGTCACCCTTTTCAAAGATTTGATCAGATATTTTGCCCACTCGGTCAAATATCTCGGCTAAATCTTTCATTGGAAAACCGGTTTTCTGACATTGCTTTAAACACCTCAGGCTCTTCCCTTTTTTTCTATTTTAAACAACGTTGGCTCAACTCTCTTCAGCAAGTATAAAACAGATTCGTTCGTATCTTTTTCATTCAAATCACACAAGGCCGTACAACCACATTTTGTCAAAAAGAAAAGACATGACTTGTTTCTTCTCAATATAGCACATGTACTAGGAAATGCTGTTTTTCTTTTCTAACATTGCGGCTTTGACTCACCTACTCTTGTTCACACTATAACCTCTTTCCATCGTTCATTATAAAAGCAACATCAGCATTTTCCACCTCCTATTTATTTTATATTATACAAAAGCCACATCCACCTTCTATTAGATAAATTAAAAAAAGAAATCGTTCAAATGGAGCATCAGTTCACGGTGCCCTCTGCGCGCCAACCATTAAAGGGCTCCATCACTTTGTGGGCGTTCCTTTCTTTTACCGTGAACTGGGCTGAAGGGATGTAGTGATGACGCAACTTCCAATCATCTAGACTCGATGTTTAAACTAACTCCAGATGTTTGAAAATCGGATTCACCAGGGTAGTACACATTAGGAGCAGAATAAAATAAACTTTTATTACTCAACATTGATTGCAATAGAGTTTACATTATCAGTGTTACAATGAAATACACAACGGAAAGAATGACTACAACGGAAGAAACAATACGTCATAGCGGAAGAACTCTAATTCTAGCTCGAAGCTCCATCCCAAAAGTGCTTCGAATCTTGCTCCAAGGATCTATAACTGTAAAACTAAACACTAGCTGCCCGTGTGGAAATTTGTGGGCACCCAGAGTTTAGGAAGGAACAATAAACTCCAGGTTAGTCATGAGACTGGTGTGAGAATATAAAACATTTACTTTATATTAAGGTAAATCACAAGACCACGCCGTATAAAACGGAATGGGTTTACTCTTATGATTACCAGTGCATAAGTCGTACATGAGTTTTGAACAAATGAACTATTATAAGGCTCACCCCGAACAGACCAAAAAAAGGCAAATGCAAGCGCACACATGAGCGAGTTTTATCCTTATAATGTTAAATCCATGATATATGTCAATGGTGTGTATTATTACTACTAATAACATTTTAAAATATTTTTGCAAATAAATTTACAAAATCTAGCAGGAAAAGTGACTATGCCCACATACATAGCTTACAAACAAATCAAGAGGCTCGTATCGTTTATTGGATTTCCAACAAGATGATTCCTGACACGAAAGATCATTGGAGGACACAAGGCTAAGTATTCCCCGTTAACATCCAGACAACGGACACCGAATACATAGCGCAAAAATATATATCCCGGATAACATCCAGACATCGGACACCGTATATACTTTATTCCCTCAGGTTTCAAGGTAGATCTGCCGCCGCAGCTTTCAATTTCACTAAAGATTATGTATGCAACCTAACCGCCAGTTTACCATCAATCTGGGGTGTGAGGTTCGCGAGGTTTCGTACCACAAAGCTACGCTCTTACACTAAGCCATGCTTTGATTATTTCTTCAACTGCAGTGCTTCGCATGCCATGCTTGTCATTTCATAATCTACAATTGATAATCACTGAACAAATAACTTTTAGCCAAAGGAATAAATTCCCATCACCAACAGAACATGTTCAGTAATAATCAGGTAATACACTAGTAGATACAGTGTCAGATATACATCCATACGAGTTCGTTGCGAGTTCGAACAAAGCCGAAGGCACCTTATTTCACGACTCAAGTTGAGTGCGAAGGCCCTTGCAATCCGAAAATTCTCCAAATGCGATCGGGCTTTCTGCCACTCTGGCAATAAGGTCATCTCTCTACTGTAGCTATTCAGTAAAGAAACCAATCAACAAGCGGCCTGTTCGATGTGAAGAACCACGGTCTTCAAACGCCATTTTTGTGTCTTCATTTCTTTCGTCGTATGATTATTTGGAATGATTTTCGAGAATTAAACTCTGATCCCGGTCTTTCCAAATAACCAGCGCTTCATATGGAAACATATTTTAAATTTAGTTCTTTTCATCATATCCATATAACTAAATTCTTTCTAAATTTAGTAATGATGTTTATATAAATCCAAACTGTCATTTATAATCGAGGATCAAGATTAACAATATTTCTTGAATTCAAACTCGTTGTATTCATTCAACACGGATTCATTATACTCGAATCAAAGGTTTCAGGTTTGAAACGATTCCTAATTTAAATTAAATAAAATATTTGAAAATAATAAATTTGTTATAACTAATTTTATATATAAATATAGACGAATTTTAAAAAAAAATGGTTAAAATAATTACTTAACATATATTAAACTTTGAAGAAGAATACAAATAGAATATTTTTAAACATATACATATCTTTTAAATCAAATAAATTTTATTTAAATATTTTTGAAATTGATGTACCATATTTTAAATTGGAACCCATATAAGTATACAAAGTACTTTACTAGAATTGTTTCCTACCCTTGCCGACGACTCGAATTTATATTCATATTCGAAAGATATAACTGGTTTCGATAATCCGATCAATTACAAAGACATACGCCTTATTTTCTTTCGTTCGCTTAGTTTCGCATTAACTTCCATATTTAAACGAAGACGTACTAGGGCAACAATGTTTATATAATATCATTCCAGTCAAAACCAAACGATTTATATTCGATATACACTTGGTTAGAGATCAAGACTTCTTATATCCAATATATATTCCATATTAAACTAATACTATAAGTGGAACTTCGATATTTTCACTGTTCAATTCTTGAAATAGTATTTGTCATCATCTACAGAACTTATATTAAATATCTGATGATCACCTCCATCCAATTTAACCAAATTTTAAATTGGAAAAAATATATTTATTAGAGTTATCGTTTCATAGTATTCGAGATTCACTTTCAATCCGCTCCTTTACCAGACTAGATAAGTAAACGTTGGCCGGGTTAGTTCAGCGCACTGGTTGCTGCATCCCTTGCCTTAGTTACACACCCCGTTTACCGATCCAGCACTAGTAACGGAACAAACTTACTTGTTAACCCGTATACTTAAGTTCGTTCTTTATTTAAACTTTAAATTCAAATTATTATTCAACGCAATTTATACATATTACTATAAATATTTCTCCAAACTTATATCCAATTTCATACCGAAATAATTCAAGTTTAAATATCTTTTTCAAATATTTTTCTAATTTTATTTCAAATTATTATTTTACACTTTATTTGGATTTCGAATCCAAAGAATTAAAATTAAAAGTATCTTGAAGCAAAGGTTTAAATTTTGATTAGATTTAAGGTCAACTAATACAAGTTCAAGGCAATTTTCAAAATGACTTGTAACACCATATCAAATTACACTGTGGGATATCATTTAGGCTTCAAATTTACATCACACACACTACTTAGTCAACAAAATAATATTTAAGTCAAAATATGATTATCATTAACTTAATATTTAATTCACGGGATAATTATCATTACCTAATATTCGATTTACAATCTTGTTCACAAAATATTATATCAAGTCCATTAGCTTAAAGTATAGTATTACTCAAAAGTTTTAACTAGTTTGTAAGATAGTATTAAAACATTTCAACATAATAAACTGATAACATTTTGAGATCACAAAGTATTTTTAATCAATATTTTTAAATTTTATATATAACATCATCCTTAAGCGTTCTACTCCCAGATATTCTTTAATTTTTGGAAGTTAGCTTAACTATTTCCTACTATTCTACGTGACATCAAAAGGACGTCCGAATATATATTAACACAATTTCATCCATCTATGCATCCATATAAACGATAGCTTACCCAATGTGCGGTATACAGCAACGCGTATCAACATATAGTTAATATCGACAACCATAGTCGTTCACACTCATCGCATACAATCTAAGATCCGTGATCGAAATATTATCAACCAATATCAACATACAATAATCTCAAACATCCAAAAATCCATATAGTCAAATATTTAAATAATAAATTTTAATTGTAAGTGTTCTCACCCTGTGCGTCTTCCCTTACTACGCGTCTCTCCTTCCGTTTTTCCTTCCTGCAATCTATCTCTTATTTTTTTCATATAAGTACTAGGCTTTAACCGCAAAATAAAAAAGCCTGTATGAGCTTCAGGAAACCAGGCTTTTCTCTTCAGAATAGATTCCGCATGCATGTAAGGATGCGACGCAACCAGGCTTCACATTTTTCTTCATATAAGTGGAGCAACTGGAAGATGAAGTTGAAGTCGAGAGGGAGAGTGTAGAAACTGTCACGGGCGGAAGAAGAAAGACTATATTGGATGGGGTGAAGTTTGCACATATACGATTTTAAAGGTGGGGAATTAAGTTGATAGCACGTGTACACATTTTCACACTTGTCCCTTATCGTCGTTATATGCATGCCACGTTTAAGTAAAATACTATTTATTTTTTATGTACATATAATAATATATGAAATACATGTAATAAGGGTGGCGGCATATAGTCGATGACCTGGTCGGTTTGGAACGTTAGTACCAGAAATGTGTTTTTAGATCGGAACAAAAGTATGGAAGAAGTATTCATCATACAATGCAAATTTATGTCCAATTTTATTTTTCCGATTCCTTTTTATTTTAATTATCAATAACCAATAACTAACAATATAATCGTGTACAATAAAAATGTCACGATCCCAAAACAGTAATAAAAAAGACCGGTTGATCAGTTCTGTAAAGTGTCAAAAATGGACCATAATTACCCTAAAATACGTTAGAAAAATATATGCTTATTTTCCAAAATAAAAATTACAGTAAAATTATATAAAATATTTTAAGACTACGCAAACTAAAACTGAACGAAAATTTAAAACGGATATTTAATTATAGTTTAATTTCGAATTCTGATCGTTTATAGCTACTGAACCGCAAATCGTTTTAATAATTCAACTAATAACGAACTATATCTCCCTACGAACATTGGTTTAAGTAAATTTCACAATAAATTTAATTTCAATCATTCCAAAATAATAATATTGCCTTAGAATTTAATTTAAAAATTATTTCAATGTTCCAAAATTTATTCGAAATTCATATTAAATTCAAATTTGATTTTCAAAAATCTTGGATCGTTACAGATGTCAAGGGGAGGCCAAGCGTTCGAGAACTCCGGCAGGCGAGCACAGATATTGCAACGCGAAGGCTATATTTGTGACCGGGTGGTAGTGGATGTAGAGAGGAGGGAGCGTGATACTTTCAATGATCAGCCATGGGAAAAATGTGGTTTCTAGAGCGCTCGTGATAGAAGAAGAGGGTTACAGGGAGGTTAATAAGCTCAACTTAATTTAATTAAGGGTCAGTTTCAAAATAAATGGTGAAACGGGCTAGAGAAGTTTAAGTTTATAGTAATGATAGGGATGAGCTTTAGCGGGTAATGTTTATTGCGGTAAGGAAGAAGGTGTTACTGTCAGTTGGGGTTATGTTCGCAGTGATAGGGATGGTAGTGGGAAGTTGAGGGGGGTGTTGGGGTTTGGGATGATGGTCTGTGGCGGGTGAACGTGGAGGAAAGAATGCTATCTGAAGTTGAAATGTGCGAGAAATGAAAAAGGATGAGGAGCAAGTTTGGTATTTGTTTTGGTGATTGAAGTTTGGTGTAGAGCATGATGAATTAGGTGTTGAAACTATAGGAGAAGTGAGTTTACTTTCTTTAACCTGGAAAGGATGGGAAAAAATAAAATAAGAAGGTGTTCAATTTTTTATGGGAACCAACGACGGGTTAACGCACCTAATTACAAAGATTAGCTTAACTAAATGATGGTAATTAAAAAGAAAGCAGGGGTTATTTTGATTTCTATATATTTCAACCAATTTTGTTGTTGAACGCAGCATGTAGAGTGGCAAGTTGATATTGGCAAGTGATTTACAGTTGAGGATCAGATTGGTGGTAGTCTCGATGTGTGAGTTCATGGGATAATGAAGAAGGAATGGGTTTGAAGCATTGCGGTTTTGTCTGCAAAAGAGTGTATACAACTAGATATTCTTTGTGCATCCTCTTGATTAGTATATTTTTCCTACTTGCAAGTAAAAGGAAAAAAAACAAAGAAAGGCCAGAGCAGTACGTGTGTAACAACCCACTATTTTGGACTATTCAAATTGACAATAATCCACACATGTCAGATTTGAATGGTTCAAAACAATAGATCATTAATAAAAATTTGGAGTAAATACAAATCATATCACAGAATCACAGACACATAAAAAGCAGAATAACTCGCAGTGGAAATAAAATAAAAATAGTAGTTCATAAAGCTACTACAACCACTTAGTCTTCAAATAAAGTAAATAGTGCCAAGTCACTAGGACAAGTACAACTGAAATTTCAAATACATAAGATGTCTGCTAAGCGATAAACAGAAACAACATCAACTAACTAACATAGATAAAACTGAAGAACAAACAAATAGATGACTAAAGCTCCAAATGATCTCTAGCTCCAAGATAACTCCAATGGCTGTGGTACTCAAGCTGACCCGAGCATCATGCAAAACTAAACCACTCGGATCAGGACTAATATTCTCCTGTAAGTAATATAACTCAAGTGAAATGTCATAGAAATGAACAAGTAACTTAAAGAATGTTTGGAATTCATTCTCTAAGGATCCGTGAAACTAGATATCACATAATATAATATGCTATTACAATAGTGTCTATTCGGTAAAATAAAAATATCAAAATAGTGTAAGCGGGATTACCATTATTACCCTTACACCTTTATAATATCGTATTCTATGCAGTTATCGTAAAGTCCACAGTAACGTAGTGGCTATCATAGGGAACTCTATAGGTACGATACAAATCAAAATCGTAGGGATTTCGATCAGGATAGTATGACAAGGCACACGAGGAATACCCATGGTAGGATTCTACCGGATTGCGGACCCAGGCTGGTGGTAATGCATAGCCGCGACTACCGCTCACCTCAAACAATACTCCAAATTCAAGGGTGCGCACCAATCAAATCACAAGGTAATAGATATGGTTTCGAAGAAGCATGTCCAATAAGAGTAGTTAACTCAATTGGCCTGGGTATAACACCTGTTTTAGTCATTTTAATTATGACCCGAAGGTCAAGACTATCCATTATTGTTCTCTTTCTTCAATCCAGTAAATGTTGTCACACCATCCTACTTCATTTTGGAACTCCACCGCATACACAGTTGTTAAAGTGGTGTTAGATCCTAAAGTGGGTCTAACACCCAAATTATTTGAATAGGCAGAGATTTATATTTAGAAATGCAAGAAAACGCAGAAAACACACAAGATTTATAATGGTTCGGCGTTAACGAGCCTATGTCCACTTTATATCTATGATTATACATTAGATTCGAGTACAATCAATGATATTTCTCTCAATCTCACTTGTACAATGATGATTCACTCAATAATTTAAGGCTAATAATGATAAGAAATTGTAAGATACTAATAATGGTGGAAACAGTACTTAGAACTGCCAAAAGATCCTGAAAATGTCAAGCACATGGCTATTTATGGCTGATATTTGCAGGTGGATCTTGGTCACACGTGGCACAAGTCTCGAGGATCTCGGACTGGTTTGTGGCTTGATGGAGAAATAGTCAATATGGCCGTTATGGATAGGTGTCGTTGGATCCTGCATTTGCGGATCGTGGTAGACTTAGTCGTGGCCTCCATCTCTCAGCCTAAAAAATTGGATCGTGGTAAGGGTTCAGGTGCGAATGGATCGGGTCGCGATAGGGAGTCGTGATCGGGGGGTCGTAGCTGTAGCATCACGATCCGGAGAACACCTAGTGACCACGAAAAGGATTTGGTGACTTCTGGGAATGAAACTTCATATTGAACATACGTGTGAATCTTGATGGCTCGATCCAAAAGCTTGCCAACATTTTGCCCCCTCGAAGTATGTTTTATCAAGGATAAAACATGCTTCGAAACTTCTGAACAAAACTTCTCATGAAACAATGTGAATCAGTGGTCGTGTCTGTCTGAAATGTCGTAGTACTTCAGGAGGTTGTGTCCTTTGACTGGTATAAATACCGGGTTAAATCATCCATCATTTCTTTATTCATTGGGTAGTCTTCATCTCTGGAGTTTTTTGGAGACATTGTCATCAAATTACTGAGTAAGCCTTAAAACTTTTTAAGTTCTGTCTTTCCAATCCATTGATCACGTTAGTGCTCCGATCGCCTCTTCAATCCACGGGCCATGGCAGACTGTCCAACATCGTTAAGCAAAGTCGTCCTTTATACCTCGAACCGTTATCTTGAGGGCCCGTGTGCGAACCCTGGTGGGCTTTCTACATGCTCACGGCCCACCATTGCATGGCTAGTCATATAAGACAAAGAAAGGAAGACCAAAAGTCTTGTCTTCGGCTATATAAGCCGTTCTTAACCCCTCCCCCTTTTCCCTTCTTTCTTTCTTACTGGCCGCCGTTCTTGCTTCTCTTCGTTAAACCCATAGCTGAAACCTCCAAAAACCAGTTTCTTCCTTAATTCGATAAGACAAGGTAATTATAATGATCTCAACTACGATTTGTTTCTCCATCGCCTTTCTTTACTTCCATTGTACCTCTTGCGAGCTTCTGATGCTATTGCTGACAATTAATGGCGATGGCTGTGGGATTTGTGGAGTTAGGATCGTGGCGAAGGGAGGCGCGTCGAAGGGTTTCAGTTCCTTTACTCGGATAGAAGGAGTGTTTTGGGAGATGGAAGAAGAGTAAGTCGCCTAGCGAGAGGCTTTAGCAGCTTGATTCGTGAGCAGGGGCACGGTTCGGTTCGTGGTGATGGCGAGGCGATGGAAGAAGAAATGAAGATGAAGTGTTAATTTGACCAGTGGATCGGGTCGTGGGAATAGAGGAGCATTGGCTCATGGCAAGTGGAAGTAAAGTGGATCATGGAGGGGTTGTCACGATCCGTTGAGGTAAAGCATGAGGACCAAAGGACTCCAGCATCCCACGATCCGATGCCTTTCCACGAGCCAGTGCTTTCGCACGAGCCAGAACCTGCTTCACGAACCAACGACGTATCACGATCTGATCCCTGTCTCACGAGCCAATTTTGTATCACGAGCCGCCTTGACCAATGATTTGATACTCATATTGACTAAAAAAATATAATGTAATGCTGATATACCAATGGACAGTTAGGTTAGAGTCTTCAAGACGAATTTTCTGGACTGGACAACTGCACAACCTAATAGCATATAATGGCCATTATTCCACTTATTTAACTGACTTCATGCTTTTCTTCCATGTATGCACAGGCACACACTTGGGTATGGGTAATTGTGTTCTAACTTCTCACGTTTTCTCGCCAACACAGTTATGTCAGATAAGCAGTCAACCGAAATGTCAAAAAGAGATATAGAATTAGAGTCATCAAAGCATTATAACCCCGATGTGCTTCCCACAGATTCAGATTGAGAAGATTCCGACTCCGATTATATGACCGACATCGATATTGAATCGACGACTTCTGAAAGTACATCTCTTCAAGACGAGGAAGAAGAAGATGATCGGGGCCCCGACGAGATCCCAGGTGTTGAGGAAGTTGAGGAAGAGGAACTCACTGACTCTTTGGCTTCCAAGTTAGATGACATAAAGCTTAAGACACGGGATTTCCTGAGACGATGTTGAGACTTCAGGAAGTGTGGATAAACCTCATTCTGGCTCGCCAGGGTATATGACCGTTAGTAGGTTAATGTGCTGGGTAGGCGCTATTCCTCCCTTTCTACCAATCGTTGTCGAGACCTTAAGATGCTTGCGTATTGCACCTATGCAGCTTCATCCTAATGCTTACGCAGCCTTGTATACTTTATGTATTGCGTATGCGGAGATTCTAAACACTAAGCTCACTTTCAAAGACTTGAAATTCTATTATCTCTTCAAACATCGCTCCACAGTGACTCCAAATTTCTCTTTCTTTGAATTGGTAACCAATAGGAAGGTTTTATCGGAGGGTCATAGCAGCATAGGGAATCCCAAAGCCGATTGGTTCTATATAAAACACCAAGCCGGGTATGCAAGGAAGTGGCTAAAATCAAGTAAGCATTAAGCCTCTAGGTGTGTAACCTGATTTCGTAACCAAAACACTAACATGTTTCTCTTCTCTGTACAGATCATAGCTTCCCAAAAACGGAAGGCTCGGAATATGATGATCGACTATCCTGCCTTCTAAAGAGCAAATCTGACTTCTTAAAAATCGAGAAATGTATCACCGACGAGAATCTTCACAAGCACCGTCTTCTGGATATAAGGTTCGGACTTGGTGCGAGCGGCATTCCTTATAAATATGTGCCCCCGACTGAAGGTGAAGGAACCTTGGGGGTCACGAAGACCTTGAACTTCGCAAGAGCCCCTCACCAATGATCAATCAGGATGATGAGAATTTCAATGTATACAAAAGGGGGCGAGGTTCGAGCCGATGAGCCGAAGGAAGTCCCAGACCCTGAGGGACAGTATCCCTCAAGGATTTCACCGCCAGCTGAGCCTCCAGCTTATGATGAATTAACAGAGGAACAAATATTCGGGGAATTAAGCAAGATTCCTCTACCGGACGATATTTACACACAAGAAGACTTCGAAGAGGAACCTTTCTTTCCCACCTCTGAGGAAGTGAATGTTCCAGTTAGGGAAAACGAAGACGCGCAGACGAGCCAGACTCTAGGCCTTGGTCTGCTGGGGGGGGGGGGGTATACGGGATGCACGAATCACTTGCACCACTCGTCACAACACTTCTACACCACCAGTATTCATGATTCTGGTACACATTCATTTTCTTTGTAGGGAAAATGCCTCGTAAACAATCCTATTCTTATCGCTCTCTCCGAGCAAGCACACCGAGGCTCTTTTCTGATCCTGAGCATACCCGCAGTGACAGTCGGGGAAGAGACAGTTACTGACCTTGTGACTCTTATCAATATCATTCTACAAGGTCTCGTTCTCCATCAAAGCAAGAAGCTGGGAAGTCCCATAGTCGTCCAGTGCTACCGGCGGGGGGTAAGAAACTTCCCAAAGATTTGACTCCTCCGAAAAGTAAACCCTCTCATAGCAAGTCTTCCAAGAAACACCATGAGCCGAAAGATAAAAGCAAAGATCTGAACAAGGATTTAGAAAAGGAGAAGATAACTATTGTCCCCGTTAGCCAGCGCGATTTGGATACTACCGCCGCGCAGGATATTGTCTATACTACTGAGAATCAGGTCAAGCTAGAGCGTTTGCGGAAGCAATTTCCTGATATTTTCTTCTAAAGGATGATGTTTGTTCCAGATCTTGAACCGGTTCCTGAGAACTGGGATGTAGAAATCATAGGGTAGGTGAGTCATGTGGCAAAACAATATAGGGTGATGAAGAAGCATGCTGCCACACTTTCTACTGCCATCCACCACTTGGAGACAGAAGCAGCCAGAACCAGTGTGAAGAATGATAACGATGGTAGGGCCAGGTGCAGAATGGAAAAGGAACTAGAGGATACACAAGCTCAGCTTGCTTTAGCTCAGCGGGATGCGGAAAATTACAAATCAGAGCTAGAGAGTGCTAGGAACCGTTTTCACATTAAGCTCGACTCAAATAGTCAAGAATCTTTGGCTTTGAAAAAGGAAGCGGAGGATCTCAGGACAATCAATACTGAATTGAAGGCAGCACATGAACACTTTGCTGCTGAGAAGGCTTCCTCGGAGAAAGAGAAGGCGAGCCAAAAAGACAATCTCGCTCTTGTTGAAAAAGAGAAGGCAGCTCTGAATGATCGACTTGTCCAAGCCGAAGAGCGCGCAGCTCTTGCTGAAAGTAATGTTAATAATGCTCTTGAATCGGCCTCCGCCACTGCTGATGAGCTGGCTACAATCAAAAAAGAGATAGAGGGTTTCGAAGAACTGCTATTCGACTTCTTCGGCCAAGTTATTAAGACCCGGGACATCTCGTGGATTCAGGATTATCACATTACTTTGGCCAATGTGTGGGATATGATCGTTGAGGGCGAAAAGCGTCGATTGGAAATCGAGGAAGTTGATGAGAAACAGCTCATACAGACTTATCTCAATGGTGAAGAGCCTGAGGCTTTGAAGATAGGCAGACGTTTAATTCACGAGGAAATAGAGAAAGAGAGAACAAAACTCAAGGGCAAGGATAAAATTGAGGAAGGCTCTAGCTCGATGGTGGATCCCAAGGCCTCCAAAATTGAGGAATACAATCTTGATGATCCGTTGATTCCCTTGGCTCCCACTCCTTCAGTTGTCGGAGCTGTTATCACGAATCTAGGCGAGGAGTCGGCTAAAGGTATCTCCATATTCTCTCCACAGTTCGTCAAAGCGGTTATAACTTGTCATCGTATCGCGGGACAGACAACTGAGATGACCACGTTATCTCCCAAATCGCTAACATTTGCTTCTCATGACATAGGTAACAAGCCGATCGAGAAGGATGCGGAAGAGAAAGCAGAGGCGGAAAAAGTTAGTGTCCCCTCAAGTGTTGGTGCTGAAGTCTCTGAGGTTGCAAAGTGAACCAAGGATACAACAAGTGAGAAGACTATTGTGGCATCTAGCACTGATGCTCCTGCGGATGCTGAAGTCATTGGGGCTTTGCAAGACACCGATGGTGGTCACGGAGATGAAGAAGATGACGTAGTCATCACAGAAGAAATCAAGGATGACGATAGCGAGACCTTGGCTGGTGTGGAGGCTAGGAGAGAGAAACAACTGGCTTTGTAGAAGGAGGGGCAGGACCCTCTATATATGCCTCATATCTCAGAAATTGATCCCAAGACTGGGTTAGTTATAAGATTCTCTTCCAAATCAATAACTGCACAGCTTGCCTCCCAGCCTCCTAATTCTCCCCAGGAGTCTCTTGTTGATAAGAGGAAGAGGAAGAAAGGTGACCGCTCCGACGATGACAAGGAGTTGGAGAAACAGAAGAAGGAGAAGAAATCAAAATTGTCTCCCAAGCGTAAATAGGATGCACTTATTAGCTCATATTTTGCTTTTAGGCTTTCCACTGGCCAATAAATGTAGTTGTGAGAATAGACCTCACTTTTCTTTAGCTTTACTCTTGTAATTCCGCGCTTGGCTACTGAAAATTCGTTTCTTTTGTATCTTTGCGTACCTGCAAGTTTACTATGTCTGCAGAGTTTATTATTTTGAATCACAAAACTTAAAGATAATCATAACTGAAACAATCGTAACTAAATACTGAAGTCATGAATGATAATCATTGAAAATTTCGTGTGCTAAGTAAACGTGTAGTGTTCACAAATGGAAAGTGTCGTATGTATATGCCCCTAATCAATTGTCATTATAATGCTTGGCCAGGGCTTATTGGCGATTGATTAGAGTCACGTTCGCACTGCTCCTCATGTCCGAAAATGAGGGGTTTATGTCATTTGGCGGCATATATTGCTACGCCTTTATACTTTCCCGACCCTTTGGTTGGGATAGGAATTCTTGCGGCGCTAAGTCTCTAGCGCCTTTATACTCTCCCAATCCTTCAGCGAGTTAGAGTTCGAGCCTGGTTCTTAGTCTGCTCACCGATCCTTTAGCGGGGCAGAAGTTCTGGGGGCACTAAGTCTCTAGCGCCTTTATACTCTCCCGATCCTTCAGCGGGATAGAGTGTCATCAACGCGATTTTATCATGGGGCACCTTCACGCCTTGGGGACGTTATCTTCGCGTCCTTTATACTCTCTCCCTAATCTCAAGAGTTAGAGTGCAAGCAGTAGTGTGATTTATCTTGTTGCACCTTTTAGAACTTTGAATTAGGTATTTCGACATCGCTGCATAGTTTATAACAAATATCAAAATGATAATGATTGATGTTAGTCAAAAATAAAAGAGCAGATAAGAAACGGTGCAGTAAAGGTAAATGACACACGATATTTTTATAGTGGTTCGGTCGAATCATGACCTACGTCCACTTTATAATCTTTTGCTCAAGTAACCAGACTGTTCTAGGCAAGTCGTGCCTTTTTACATGGTCCTAAAAACAAGAGTAAAGCTGACAATTTCACGTCAGATAAGGCCACAAATGCTAGGCATTCCACACTCTGGGGATTTCATCTCCATCCACAGTTGCTAGCTTGAAGGTTCCATTGTTAATCTTTCGTAAAATGGAGTACGGTCCTTCCCATTTCGGGCCCATATGCACCGGGGGTGGAAAGACGCGTTTCAGGACCAAATATCCGGGTTCAAAGGTTCGAGCTCGGACTTTTTTGTTATAATACCGAGCAACCTGTTGCTTGTGTCTCAAGGCGCGTAGATCGGCTTCGTCCCTCTTTTCTTCAATCATGTCCAGAGACTTAAGGAGCAGCTCACTGTTGGTCATCGGGTCATAATAAGTGATTCAATGAGATGGTACTTCTAACTCAACTGGGATGACCGCTTTGGTTCCAAAAGCGAGGGAAAAGGATGTGTGACCCGTTGCCGACTTGTATGTTGTCCTATAGGCCCATAATGACAAGGGTGATTCATCAACCCACGTGGCTTTAGCCCGCTTCAATCTTTTCATCAATATAGACTTGATCACTTTGTTTGCTGCCTCGACCTTCCTGTTCGATTGCGGGTGTGCCACAGAGGTGTATCTTTTCTCGATATGATACTTCTTGTAGAAATCTCAAAACTCGGTGCTATCAAACTGAGTTCTGTTATCGGTTATGACGATTTTCGGAATCCCGAATTGGCATATAATGTTCCGAACAGCAAAGGTGATCACTCGCTTGGTTGTGATCGTGGTCAATGGCTCAGCCTCGACCCATTTGGTGAAGTAATCAACGGCCTCAATGGCGAATTTTGCTCTGCCCTTAGCTATGGGGAGGCTTCCAATAATATCGATTCCCCAAACAGCAAAGGGCCACGGGCTCATCATAGTCTTCAACTGGCTAGGAGGTGCCCTGGGGTCTTGGAAAACTTCTGACATGCATCACAACGTCGTGCATACTTGGTCGCATCCTTGTTTATGGTGGTCAAAAAATAGCCATATCGCAATATCTTCTTTGACAATGTTTGCCCTCCAGTGTGGTTGCCATATTCACCTTCGTGAACTTCTTTCAGTACACGTTTGATGTCGTCATGGGCGATGCACCGAAGGATGGGCATCGAGAAACCCTGTCTGTACAGGACTTCGCCTTGCAACTCATATCGGGAAGCCTTCCGGATAACTGCACGCCTCTCACTTTTCTTTGTTGGAAGCGTTCCATTCATCAAAAAATTCTTTAGAGGGGTCATCCATGACTCCTTCTCGGGTTCAATCTCTAGTACCAGATCAATTTCCATCTGATCTATACTAGGGGACTGTAGCACTTCAATCGGGACTAGCTCCGTATTTTCAGGATTATCAGAGCTGGCCATCTTTGCTAACTTGTCTGCCTTTTGATTCTCCGTTCGAGGAATATGAGATATGCTGTGGTGGTCAAAACCATCCAGCAACTTCTTCACTTTTTCTAAATATGATATCAGCCTCGGACTCTTGGCCTGAAACTTTCAAGTGACCTGGTTCACGACTATCTTGGAATTGCAAAAGATGTCCAACTTTGTGATCTCTAACTCCTTTGCGAGCTTTAACCCGACAATTAGAGCTTCGTATTCGGAGTCGTTATTAGTGGCGTGGAACTCCAATCTCAGAGCATAGTACATTAGCTGTTTCTCTGGAGTCTCAAGGACCACTCTGGCACCAGATCGTCTGTCGTTCTTAGCTCCATCAGTGTATAATTTCCAGAAACTGGGGTCAAGGAGTAGTTTTGGTGGGTCAGCTTCTTCACTTACTACATCATTCTCCGGGATAGTAAATTCTACTATACAATCTGCCAGTACTTGCCCCCTTATCGACCTTCGGGGCAGGAAGTCCAAGTCGAATTGACTCAGCTCAATGTTCCACTTGAGCAGTCTTCCTGATGCTTCTGGCCTTTGCAGAACTTGTTTGAGTGGTTTGTCAGTGTACACAGTAATGGGATGAGCCTGGAAGTAGTGGCGAAGTTTTCTAGATGCGATCAGTAAGCTATACACAAGCTTTTCTATCTTTGGATAATTTCGCTTTGCGACTGCTAATTTCTTACTCACATAGTACACTGGTCTTTGCACCTTATCTTCCTCTCTTACCAAAGCCGAACTGATCGCGTGGGATGATACTGCCAAATACACGAATAAATCCTCGTGATCCACGGGCTTAGATAGTATCGGGTGTCTTTCCAGATGATTCAATAGATTCTGGAACGCTTCTATACAATCAGGAGTCCATTTAAAGTTGCGCTTGCCTCGCTTTATCATCTCGAAAAACGGGATGCCTTTATCTGTGGCTTTGGAGATAAATCTACTCAGCGTTGCCACTTTTTCGGCGAGGCTTCGCACATCTTTAATTTTCTTTGGTTCTTTAATATTTCGGATTGCTGTAATTTTATCTGGATTGATTTCAATTCCACGCGAGATGACGATGAACCCTAGGTCCAGATGCTACCTCAAATGAGCATTTCAAAGGATTTAGTTTCATCCCGTATTTCCGGGGAATCTCAAACATTTCTGCTAAATCGGCAATATGGTCGGATGATTATTAGACTTTACCAACATGTCGTCGATGTATACCTCCATCGTTTTCCCGATTTGGTTGTAGAACATCCTATTCACCAATCGCGGATACATAGCACCGGCATTCTTCAGATCGAAAGGCATCACTACGTAACAATATAATCCCAGATCGTTAACGAAGCTGGTATGCTCTTGGTCCGGGACGTGCATGGGGATTTGGTTGTACCCTGAGTAGGCATCCATAAAAGAAAGGAGCTCATGACCCACCGTCGAATCCACGAGTTGATCAACTCTAGGTAATGGAAAGCTATCCTTTGGAAGACTTTGTTTAGATCTGAGAAGTCAATGCATGTGCGCCATTTTCCATTGGTCTTCTTCACCAAAACCGGGTTTGAAATCCAGTCAGGGTATGTTGAATCTTTAATAAACCCGTTATTTCTCAGCTTTTCGACTTCTTCCTTCAAGGCAACAGACCTCTCGGGGCCAAGCATTCGCCTTTTCTGTTTGACGGGAGGATGTTTTGGGTTGACGCTTAAGGAATGACTCATGATTGAGGGAGATATTCCACACATGTCCGCATGGGTCCAAGCGAATACATCCAGGTTAGCTTTCAAGAAATTTGTTAATTCTTTGGCTCGAACAGGGTCCAACTGGGATCCAATCTTTAGGACCTTCTCTGGGTCACTGTTATCGATTAGTACATCCACAGTCGCTTCATTGGGAGTCGCCATTCTGCCCCCGGGCTCTTCATCCTCTCTGGGATCTATATCCTCGGGCAACTCTCTGGGCGACTCTTCCAGGGTTACTTTCTTTAGTTGTTATGACGTTTCCTCCCTTGGGAGGGAAGAAGCGTCCTTTGTTTCTGCGTCTCTTGCTTTACGGAGCAACTTCATCTCTGCTATGTAGATTGCTCGTGCAACAACTTGATCTCCTCTGACTATACCTACACCGGCATCTGTCGGGAACTTCAAAAACAAACACCAGGGTGCAATGCACGCCCTGAATTTAGCTAGGGCCGGTCAGCCCGAAAAGGCATTGTAAGGCGACTCAATATCCAGGACTACAAAGGGGAGGATTCTCACTCTCTAGCGTTCTCCTTCCCCAAGGGTTACTAACAGTTCCATGTATACCATTGGAGCGGTTGAGGCTCCATTGAATCCACGTATCCAACCCTTGCACGGTTTTAAATCCTTCGGTTCGAGTTTCATTTGGTCGAATGTTTTCTTAAACAGAATATTAACCGAACTCCCATTATCCACTAGAACTTTGTGGACTGTAGCTGGACCAATTGCGATAGTGATCACTAATGGGTCCTCGGTTGGGGAGTGGACCCTAATACTTTCCCGATCGCGAAATGTGACGTCATCAGACATCGTCTTCTGTTGCTTAATCGAGGCATTATCCTCGGGATTACTGCATTCTCCCACTTCAAAATCTTATTTAGCTGCGTTAACGTACTGATCCATAGCCTTGAAACTGTGCCCTGCCAGATGAAGCCCACCAACAATGGTATTGATAACAATATTTTTTTCTTTTTGTTGAGCCGTTGGTTTGGCAGCAGGTTGGCTTTGGTTCGGGGCTTGCGCGGCTTGCCCCCTATCTTTGGGTGTCACCTTATACACATCGATTTTTCCTTCCTGAAGTAGCTTTTCAACCACATCTCTCAGATGATGACATTCGTTTGTAGCGTGGCCATGAGTCTGGTGAAAAAGGTAAAATTTCCCAGTCTCACGTTTCCTTTTTTGTCGAATCTCTCGGAGGAGGCCTCTTATACTGGAGGACATTGTACGTATCCAGGAAGATATTCTCCAATGTATCGTTTAACGGTGTAAAACTCTCAAATGACCTAGGCCAAGATCTCCTCTGAGAATCATTCCCTCGATTTCTCTTCCGATTATTGTTATTATTATTCTCTGATTGGCGACCACTGCCTTGATTCTTGTTCCCGACATTAATGTCAACCTTTCCTAAGCTATCTCCCGTCTGCTTGACGGCCACATTACTTTGGATATCCTCCTTATCAGTAACTTTCCTCTTTTGGTTGGCATAAATTTCCTCTTGACGCAGGCAGATGTTGGCCTTTTCGTAAAATATTTCTCTAGTTAATGGTGGTTTACCGGCCAGGTATCTTCCAAACTCAGTATTCTTATCCACTCCGTCAATCAGGGCCATCAAAATAGTTTGTTCATGGGGATCTCTAACCTCCATGACTGCTAAATTGAAGCGATCTAGATAGGACCTCAAAGATTCGTCTGGACATTGCTTAATGAGGGATAATTCGATGACATTCTTAGATCTCTGAGTATGCAGCCGGAACTGATTCATGAACTGTTCACTTAATTCCCTGAAACTGGAGATCGATCACGCTGGCAAACTAGTGAACCACATTAACATCATATCCTCCAGGAATATCGGGAATGCCTTACACTTCACGGCGTCGGAAGAGGCAGCTGCATTCATGTACCATAAATATCTCATTAGGTGTTGGACTGGATCCGTCATTCCTGCATAGCGGTTTATAGGAGGCATGTTGAATTTCCTGGGGAATCGAACCTCTAATATGTCATCCGTGAAGGGCGTATGACTGCGGCCTATACCCCAATCCTCATTTCTTTGTTCGAGTTTTCTACCATCACTCGTCTAATCATGGCCTCAACATTTGCATGGGTCAGGGTGGATTCGGGATCAGCAGTTCTTGCCCTGCGGGCTTCTTCGGCATTTCTATGGCACACTGCTGCAAGGTCTGGGGCCTGAGCAGAACTCCCTTGCTCTCTATTACCATGGTCAGTCACGCGATGAGCAGGAGGAATAGGTTGATTTTGAGCAGGGTCAATGACGTCTCCATTCCTAGGTGGTAGGACGGGCTCATTTAAGTTACGATAATTAGTTCCCTGATTAAGCGCCTCTTCTTCTCGAGAAGGAAACGTCCCAAATTGAAACTTCCCTATATTTTTAGCTCTTTCTAATGGAGGTCGCCGCCGGTTTCTTCGAGGTTCTTCAGACGAGGACGTGTGTTCCGTAGAAAAAGAGTAAGCTGGCGATGGCGAAACCTGCCTCTGGATATCATCAATTCATCTGCCTAGGGCAATAATATTCTGACGCAGCAACGAGCTCTCTCTCCTTTGAGCGGCCAATTCATCATTTTGTCTGTCCAATGCTTCAATTATGCGAGAGAGACCTCCTTTGGTAGCTGGGACAGAAGGGTTGAACAGATCATCATCATCTTCTCTCATACGCAGAGAACTTGAGCTAGGTCGAGCAGAGGTACCAGCACGAGCGGAGCGAGCCATAATCTCCTTCCCAGGTCGAGTAGTGGTCTGATTGTCATTTCGGATCGTGGTCCCCTGAAGATGATGGTTCGTGGTACCCTCTTGGCGTCGGTTCATGGTGGTCCCCTAGGTTCAGATCGTGGGAGCATTGGTAGGAAGGAAGGTGGCGTCCTCTTGAGAACGGGTCGTTATGCCCTCCGTCACACGGTTCGTGGCACCTCCAGTGGGTCGGATCGCCCCCACCTTCTTCACGATCCGGAGAATCATCCTCGACCTGTTCTTGAATGCTGTCATCACGAGCTTCGTTTGTTACTTCATCGGCTTGTGAAGTTCGTGCATCCTTGGACTTCTTTCCATCCATAATACTTTGGATTTCCTGAAATCTTCAAAGATCAAAACAATGGGGTTTTGGACTGTTTTCCTCGGACCTGACTGCCCAAACAATGGAACAACAATCCAATATGCTGAGACTTCATTCTTAGTGAAAGCACCAAAACGTTAGATCCTAAAATGGGTCTAACACCCAAATTATCTGAATAGGCAGAGATTAACACTTAAAAATGCAAGAAAACGCAGAAAACACACAAGATTTATAGTAGTTCGGCGTTAAGGAGCCCACGTCCACTTTATATCTATTATTATACATTAGATTCGAGTACAATCAATGATATTTCTCTCAATCTCACTTATACAATGATGATTCACTCAATAATTTAGGGCTAAGATTGATAAGAAATTGTAAGATACTAATAATGGTGGAAACAATACTTAGAACTGCCAAAAGATCCTGAAAATGTCAAGCATAGAGCTATTTATAGTCGATATCTGCAGGTGGATCGTGGTCACACGTGGCAGAAATCCCAAGGATCTCGGATTGGTTCGTGGCTTGATGGAGAAATAGTCAATATGACCGTTATGTACAGGTGTCGCTAGATCCTACATTTGCGGATCGTGGTAGACTTAGTCGTGGCCTCTATCTCTCAGCCTCAAAAATCAGATCGTGGTAAGGGTTCAGGCGCAAATGGATCGGGTCGTGATAGGGAGTCGTGATCGGGGGGTCGTAGCTTCGCGATCCGGAGAACACCTAGTGACCACGAACAGGATTTGGTGACTTCTGGGAATGAAACTTCATATTGAACATACGTGTGAATCTTGATGGCTTGATCCAAAAGCTAGCCAACAAGTGGTTTTCGGTATTGGCAGAGAGTATAACAATATCCGATCTCGGTCTCTTTAACAACCAATCGTTTACATTTTTCACACCGTGATCATTATTTTTTTTAAATTGTTTTATAAACTCGTTTATACGAAATCTCAAATTTTAAATAATTTTAAAACCATATGTATACTAAGTTAAAATCTATCAGATAAAATATTTGTTAAATTACTAAAAATCTTATTACTTTATTTTACTTAAAATCTCTTGAAAAATAAATTACTTTAAGACAAAGTCTAGATTTGAATAAAACTGGTACTAGATAACTTCCTAAAATACATACATATAATTTAGCTTTTATTAAATTTACTCAAAGTATAAAATATTAAATCCAAAATAATGTATAAGTTAAACATTTTATAAACTTTAGAAAACATTTTAAATTTATGTCAACGGTGTCCGTATAATAATTTCTACCTAGGTGAAGTAGTCCGGATATATACCATTTCAATCCGTCAAACATCAAATCCTGGGTGTGCATCATTTCAACCCGCATCCTAAATCAATTCAGTTTTTGTCCCTAAATCTACATAGCGATTCGGGTGTGTATCATTTCAACCCATAATGATTTTCTAAGCTACAGGGAACTTGCAGTGTAAGTTTCAGCAATTAAATAAGCATAGAACAATATCAATCATCCAGTTAACATAATATCATTTTAATCCATGTGTGTGTCGGTGTGTCATATTTGCTTATAGAGTGCTAACATTTCAATGATATTTCAAATGCTGTTATTTCACTTCCAATAAAAATATTAGTCAGGTGTGAGTTGAACTCACCTTCAGTGATGTAGAATAGAGACAACAACCGACAGACGTTGGAAAAAGAATGACACTGAAACTTCACCGAACTGGGCAAACAAGTTACGGTCAACATACGTAAAAATGTAGCGAAGTTAGAATTCAAAAATAAAAGTTTTTTTTCGTATGGAAGAAAACGCACAACGCATTTAAATCTAGCACTGTAAACCTCTCTTTTATACGCACATGTGCTAATACACAACTACAAAGATGGATGCCTACAATCTAGCTCCTACAGGTCACGTGTTTCATGGTATACATTTGTTTTGCTAAACATATATATAAATATAAATAAATATATATATAAGGATGACATACATAAATAGTAATAGTCACTGCAAGGCTATTCTTGACATGGTTCCAATCCTTACATCAGCCCTGCCAATGTTGGCACCATCATCTTCTTTTTTTCTTGTGGGACATCATTTTCCACAATAGTGGACATAGACAAAGTAACATGCACACATTTCTATACCTATGGAGTCATTTAACAGAAGCTTCTTTTTTACTTTAGCAACAAGGTTTCAGTAGCAACCATGTAATATCTTATGCATGGACAGAAAGAATGCATGCATTAGAAGGAATGCACAGTACCTTATACAAGGCAATTGGTACTCAACTCCAAGGCAAATCCAAAGTAAACTTGTTCTAAGAAATTTCAAACAACAAAAATTTTACAAGTTTTCTAGCTCTTCACTTTAGGCGTTTGCCAACTAACGTTTCCAATTTCAAAGATTCTACTATTTCAGCAACTAAAATTTAAAAGATAGTTTATATATATATATATATACATATATATATATACATATATATATATACATATATATATATATATATATTAAAAAACCAAACTACAACAAAAATAAAATAAAATATACATAGATAAGTGACGCAGGACCCAAAAGAGGACAACTCTTGCATGCATATGCATACTACAGACCAAATAAAATCACCTGTCCCTAAATTTCTCTGGTATTTTCATCCTCTTTTCTTTCTTTCAAACAAAACAATTTTTTTATTTTTTATTTTTATAAAACGTAAATACCTAGCACAAATTTTTCACTCTTCCCAAAAGTTCATAACTGAAGTATATGTATACTTTAATACATGTCGGTTTCATTGCCAAAGTTTTGAAATAACTGTATATATGTACTTAAGTAAACCATACACAAATTAACACCTCAATTCCTATAGTATAGATCTATATACATAACTCATGGCTTCATCAGTATGTTTGAACAAAATGTTTATATTTTCTAAACAACCAGGTTCAAGTTTTTCACTTAACGAAAGCCAAGAATAGAGGCTCGTCTGCATGGTTTAGGTTAGACCAACGTTGGCGTGGGTTCAAGTAGCTCGGCTGTATTAAAATTCATCACCACTTTGTTTTGTTTTTGTTTTTTTTAATAAAATAGTACGGTTTTACAGAAAAATGGAAAGGAAGGTTGGTCAGCATCAGGTGGTCGGAGGGCGCTGGACTCGGTCGGAGAGGCACTGGGTTCGGGATGGCGCAATAGGTGGTGGAGTCGGTCGACGCGGCAATGAAAGTGGAGGCCAAGGGTGGTGGCGTTCCAGTGCGTTATGAACAAATGGGGTCTTCTGTTTTTTTGTTTTTTTTTTAATTCGAAGTTCTTTACAACCTTACTTTTTTAAAGAAACAAAGGCGAAGTCCACTGCACTGTTTCCAAAACAATTTAGAAGAACCAACCGCAAAGGATTTAAATTCGATTTATTAAACAGAATTTAGACAAGATAAATAAAGATACCTGGAGACGGATCACAGTGAAGATGACGCTTGAGAAGGAAAAGCGAACATTTTGTGGTTTATGACGAGGTTGGATCGGGATTAGAGATACAGTGAGAAGAGGCTGGAAACGAGGGAAGCGTGAATGAGTGGGAACGGATAAATTGGGTAACCATAAAGAATTGGTCATTACAGCGTAACATGAATTATGCCGTTCAAAATTTTAACTCAAAATGTTTGGGAAAAAAATACTAATAAAGTTCAAAGACTCAACTTTACTAATTTAATAATATCATACACAACGTAGACACTTTAAATTCAAATAACTAGTATTACTGCACAACGGTGGAAAAACCGACCGTTAAGGAGTTAAATATAAAATTATTTGTTAAAATTTATTTCAAGTCAGATTTTAATGAAATATTATAGCATAGTTTAAAAGAAAATTGAAGTAATTAAAAATATGGAAATCCAATTAAACTGAATTTTACGTCTAAATCAACCTAAGATTAAGAATGTGCTACAAATGTTTTTCAAGTCATTGGTTACCATATAGTTAATACTAAATAAATATGATGACAATAAATTGATTTGAGCAGTTAGTTGCAATGCAAGAAAAAATAATTGCACAAATTTATGTTTTTATCACTTGCAGCCAAATTTCCATAAGGAAAACAGACTTTTTTTTTTTAGCAAAAAGAATAAGTGAAGTAGTGTTGCAGGCATGGAATCATTATAGCTCAATAAAAATTCATACGTCTCACTACTTCTCCACAAACAATGCATACAAACACCAAAATAGTCGCAAATAACAATAAGGTACACGAACTTCTGGTTCAAAAGCACATACTTGTATGCGGATGTGAATGAACAATTCAGAAAAAAGCATTTTTATGCTGATGTGAATTTTTAGTTGTTTCGACACTACAAAACGCACAGGGAATTGCGACGGCTAATAGGCGTTGGCGGCCGTCGCAAGCCGTCGCAAAATGCCGTCGCAATTTTAGTCGTCGCATTGCCAAAATTGCAACGGCTTGAGCGACGGCTCCGTTGCCATTTTAGCAACGGCTGGCAACGGTAAATTGCTTACGTGGCAAGTAGTTGATTTTACTGCCAAGCCGTCGCAAACCGTTGTTAAGCGTTACAATGTGGTCGTCGCAAGTCATCGCAATCCGTCGCAACTTACCAACCAAATTGGCGTCGCAAGCCGGCGCAAACCGTCGCAATTCTGGAAAAAAAATTGCACTGCAAACAGCAGTTCCATTCCTTCAAGCCACACAACCACAAACCAATCCAATACCATCACATTGGCCACTATCAGACCACTATTATCCCATCAATTCGTCACCAACTCAAACCAAATGAAAAAGAAACCAAAATTAAAACCACCATCATAAAATATCATCACATAACATCCAAAACACTATATCCATCGTCATATATCGTCGTCATACACATCAAACTAAGCTTTCAAGTTAATTATTTAATTTCAATTCAAATTTAAGGTGTTACGTTATAAATATGTGATAATCATAATCAAGTTACTACAGCAAACCAATCACGTTTACATACATGATAATCGTCGTTTTCATGCTCCTAAATCAAAGTACATATGTGATAATCAATGATTTCAACCTCCTAATCAATTCCACTTATTCCCAAATCAATGTATAACAAAAGCAACATCATATGCATCTCACAAGACAACCAATTTCATGTCCATAGACACTGAATTTACAACCCAATTTAAACATACAAATTAACCCTAAATAACTCTAAATAACCCTAATTAAACATGAAATAGAGTTTAGAAGACATACCGGCACGATTTGAGAGGATTGAAGTGGCTGAAATCGGAGCAAGGGGGAGCGACGGCGGAGAAGAGGGGTTTTTTTTTTTTTCGTTGCAGAACTGATTTGGGGAAGAAAGAGTAGCAGTTAATTATCTCGCCCCGTGCAACGGCTTGCGACGGCCGCTTTTTTAGCCGTCGCAAGCCGTCGTCCTCCCCCGTTGCAGTTTCAGCCGCTCCTTGTAGTGCGAGAAGATCTTCATTTTCAGCAAAGACCCCTTGCTATCATCCACATAATCTTTGCTTTCATCACCATTTGTTGAACTCTCTTTATCCTATGAACTGTGAGGCTTGTTGATAGTAGCTTGACTTCTTCATTTTTTCTTTCGAAATAATCAAATTTCAGAGCTTCCAGTCCCACTGCAGCTTTATTTTCATAACCATCAGGTGCACTATCTTTATACAAACATAAAATGTCGTTCTTTATATTCTAACAAATAATGTTCATTCCAAGGCAAAAGTTTGGGTACGAACAAACAAGTAAAATAATAGCAAGCACTATACAAATATCATCATGTTATAAATATATCAATATCATGAACTAACCAAAATAAACTTTATGGATCTATAGCTCAGTGGTAGAGCAGCTGGCTGCAGATCAACAGATCACTGGTTTGTTGGGTCATATTTTGCGACATAGTTGTGCTGCGTGCTGTAAACGGCCTGGTCTAAGCTTTAGATTTTGCGTCTTGCTGCTAAGTACAAGGCCTGAAAGCAGTAAGTCTTTCAAATCTTCCCAAAACTCATATATCTTTTAGCCATTCATTTTCCCCCTCTTTCCAATTACTACACATGATATTTCAGTTACTTGTACCATATGAAAAACCTTAGCTGACAGCTTAAACACAACATACAGTTCACTTGTAAATAAATGAATACCATTTTGGGCAAACAATCCTATAGATGCAGCTGCCAACCGGTTATGGCAAGTAAAGTTGATACAAAAACATTTCTGCAATTACAATGTCATAATACAATCACAAACAGAACCCTGACAGTTTCATATTGTGTGACAATGAGCTACCAAGTAGCTGCCAAGTAAATTATTCACCTGCTACAATATTATAAAAGCAAACAAATTAGTTATTATTATTTTTACAAAGGTAAATTAACCTCAAAATTCCAGAACAAATATTCTATGCAGTGAAATGGCACAAAAGTAGTTTCCTCTTGACAGATATCGATTAACAAAATATGATGAATTTCACTACAATAACAACAAGACTCCTGTAAGTGAACAACTAATGTTTGATATCTAAATGTGCAAATTACGGTAGAAATAGATGACACAAGTATTTTCATTTGTGGAAAGCAAAGCCACAATCTTGCTTTCAAATTTAATCAAAATTTCCCCCTCTTAAACAATATTCATCAAAAATCCCTATAATCATTTAAATTGAAAATTTTATGTTTTCGTGCAAATGTTTACTAGAAAATCATGAATATACACGTAAATTCATAAATGTATGAAATTCTTTTCATCCAAAACTGTGAATACATGCATGATTCCTTGTACCAAAAACAGTCAAATAATTGAAACCAAAAGATATTTTCAAGACTCTGATTATTTTGAAAACCGCATGCACGTGCCACTTGACAACTTTCATGCAATTTTATACTTGAAAGGATTTCCATTCAAAAACCAACACATAAATTTGGAAAGAAAAAAAAAACAATGTCAAACCAAATAATATGCAGCATCATCCCATTTTGCGGTAAATGCTTTGCTTTCGTCATTATGAAGTTTTACTGTCTCACTCTTTGGTGTATGTTTTCCAACAATTGGACCTTCTTCACTTTCCATCTCTCTAGTTAGTCAAAAATACTCACAAGTTATCTATAGCCATAGATTTTTTTACCTTTATACTACCAGTGTTATTACTCAAATCAAGTTAATAGGCGTAATCCGTTTAAGCATATAATTATATACAAAAATACGAACTGTCTTATATTCTAAATGCTTGCACACAACAGTTGAATTTTGTTTTTCTTACATGAAATACTTGCAGGAAATCTAATTATGCATAGGATGCAAAATTAAAAAAAAAAATGAGTATATATTATTTTGTGATTCTTACCGGATAAAGGCTATGAATTCTTGAGCACTAAACCCATGCTGACTGAAAACTTTGATAAGTGAAACTGGTGCAGGTAATCTGATTGTGTCTTCTATATTCGACCTTCCTTTTGGCATATATTATAAAATGGTCCTCCTGCCTGATTTTCATTACAATCCAGAACAATAACTTCGCATATTATAACAATAATCTATTTCCATCTTTGGAGGAGCAGCTTCCCTTTAATATTAGCTTCATTAAACAAATCCTTCAAATCATTAAGAAACAACATGAGCGCATGAAATTGAAAACACTAAATAACATGGGATCTCATAGATTGAGACAAGAAAAAGAAACAACTCATTAAGAATGAAGGAACAATTAAAATATCTCTAAGATTAATATTGAAGGTACCAGTTTTTTAATGTAATTTACATAGCAATGCTAAAAAAATAGCATGTGTGTGTTAATATATTATGTTTGTATGTTCTTCATATTTAAACTCGACACTCTCCTCAAAACATATACAGGACTGTGGATTTGCAACTGCGACAGAGGAACAAAATATATTATCGGTAGAGACATTTTAGTGTTAATATTGCATGAAAACATACGAATACCTTCATTACAAGTATAGATTGGACTGATGGTGTCCTCATCAACAATCGAGTCATGAACAGACACTGGGGTTGGTTTCCGAGAAATGTCATTTAGGCCCTCTTTTATATCAGTTTCAAACATAATCCACCGATAGATTCAACTTCCATAGTCTTACTTGAACGTAATATAAAACATAATTTTAATATAAAACATAATTTTAAGTGAAAAATTACTGTAAACCCACATACTAAATGCAATCTGTTATATGGTATTATAATAATAATAATATAAATGAGCAATTAAGTTTTATCTGAATTAAGGGGAAACCACTTATCAAACTTTTGTGCCTGTATCATCGGAGCATTCATGTCCACCATGACGAGGCGGAAGAAAACAATAATTTGATCTTTTTTTGACGTCCACATTCTGGAACGTATGCTCCCTTCACTAAGCACGCGGCTATCGATCTGCGGTGATTTGGGCAGTTCCTATAAGGCAAATTGCATTCATTTTTTTTTTTTTTTTTTTTATCACTATATATACAGCAAACTTTATCTATATGGAAACTAAAAAGTATTAACTATCACATCAATTATGTATCTTCTTAAACTCTAATCTTATATCTTATACATATTAAAAGTAATTTGCTTATAAAAAATATATATACATATTTGAAATCACACTTTCATCCAAGATCATATACAGGAAGCCACAAATGCTTAGTGCACATACAAATGCGCCCTCTTGAAACTGATGTATCTTTGAAAGCAATCATTAGCCTAGTACTCTTATTTACAAAATTAAGGGGCAAGAAACTGATATTGATTCAGTAATATGTGTGCCATCAGGTTCTAAAAATAAAACTCACTACAACAAAAAACACTTTTCGCAACAGGCGATATCTGTTGCAGTAGACCTATTGCAACAGGCCTGCGCCTGTTGGTATAGCCGAAGTTGCTAAAAGTCTGCAACATTTTCTGCCTGTTGCAATAAGATGTTGCGGTATACTTTTTTGCAACAGGCTTTTGCTGTTGCAACAGACCATTTTGCAACAGTATATGCCCGTTGCAATAGATACATAAATCTATAAAAAAAATAATATTACAGCTTATAGATATTACATATTAAATGTATTTATTTTAATATTAGTGTATATCACAGAATGAAATGAACAAATAAAATTTTTATTTTAATAGAGTTTTAATAATACAAACAATTACAATAAAAGTTTCTACAATTTTCATACACTATTCATGTATAACAATTTCTTGACTCACACAACACAATTTTTTTCGTATAGAGTAGTTTCTACTCATATATCTACTCTATCATACATATACTATAACAAGAGAATAAATATCATCAGTTCACTAGAACAAATCTGCAGTTCATGCTCCAGGTTTGCTGTCGATCATGAACATGCACATGTCTATCCATGAATATGTATGTCCTTCCAGCGAACTCTACATCAAAAAAAAACCTAGAATTGACATGCAATAATAAAACAAATATGAAATAACTATTTGAATTGAAACGTGAAGAATTCTAGTGTGTTAGGCAACTTACTTTATTAGAAATGGAAAAGAAAGCTTATCAAGCGAAGGCTTCCAAAAAAGCTGCACATGAAAACAAAGGCTTGGCTCATGTCATCCTAGAATCATCTTAAAAATAGACCCTGTGCCAACCAAGAATACCAAGTTGAGAGAAATGTTTATAGAAGGAAACGAAAGCACAAAAATGAGAAAAAAAAACAACTCCAAATAATAACCTGTATGCAATAAAAGATATACCAGCACAACATACCCCGGATCATTTGGCTAACACAAATATTACAAACGAATTTAGAAGAACTCAAAGAAGACATACCAGATACAGGAATTGAAGCAAATTTATCTCCTATTCGAGCTAGATAGGACAATGTGACACATTACTCTATCGTTAGAACACCAAAAGAAAATATGTGGCTACTTACATAACCATCGGGTGAAAGTTGGTTTAATACATCATTGGTACATACGTCCAAATCTAAATATGTAAATTTAAATACATCATTAAACACCAAAATCTACATACATCCAAATATATTATGTATGGAGACCGGGGACCATCATGACTACATTTGTCCAATGTACGGTTTATCCTTTCCTGGACTTAAATAAATGAAATGAAACATACCTTTTTACAAGACAGCCACTTGGATGCAATAAAGAGTCAAGATTTAGATGGCATATGCTAACATTCAGCTTGGTACCAATTGCTTCCATATAATGTAGATCACTAGGAGACTTGTTATCTAAGCATATGCAAAATAGAAATACAAAGAATCACCAAGTATTTTGAATAGGAACTCATAAAAGATGAAGTATGACATATATGTGAACCGATTCTCGTCATGCATAACATTATACTGGAAGATAACAACCCAGAGCGTACACTATACTCATTAATATAGCTTCCATTGTAACTATTTGTGCATTGCACAAAGGAGGTTACCATGAGTTATAATTACAAAGTGAAGGATAAAATAGTTGGAAAAAAAATTAAGATCCAATGCAAACCTGAAATAGATCATTTCTGGAATTTCATACGCCTATGATTGGATATAGAAAACACGATGGCATTCTCAACCAAAAATTCAGGAACTGGGTCATTTTAATTGTGGAGCACGGTTCAAAAATAATAGGCAACTGCTACTCGTTTTCATTGAAATGTAATATGAGTATAAATCAGAACCTTTAGAGATACATGGTGTTTCAATCCTTTCTCGACTGAAATCATGCCTTATGCTTCCTTCTCCAGTAATATCATTCATATCACAATCAGCTGACAGTACGCAAATTTGCTTGTCGAACAGAATTTTCTCCTGTAATATCATTCATATCATATCACGATCAAAATTGAACAGAAATTACTTGTCGAGCAGAATTTACTGGAGTATTCAAATCATGCCTTATGATATTACTGGAGTAATTTGCTTGTCGAACAGAAATTTCTCCAGTAATTCCTTCTCCAGTAATTTCTCCAGTAATATCATTCAATTCCACAATACGCAGAAGTTTCATACCAAAATTTGCTTGTCGAACAGAAGCTAGAAGGATTGATTGTAAAAAGATTTCAATTTGGTTGTTACCTTTACATATGTGTAGAGTTGGAACTGAATATTCCGGCTACTCGGATTCCTCGCATTTTTCCCCTAATGCCTAGAATGGGAAGAGTCACAGCAGCGATCCCGAACGAAGACGAAGCCCGATCAACCAAAACTTCTGCTTCTCCTTCTTCGAATCCAAGATCCCCTCTTTGCAGTTTACACTTTCGTTGTTTTCAACACTGAACTTAGGATTTTCAATTTTGGTACCAGCAGTATCATAAGCGTCCAACGATTCCGGCACGATTTTGATGACCTTGATTTCATTAGAAAAGTAATTGGCGTCGATAGCAAGTAATCGACATGATTTAGAACAAGCAGGTCTAGAGGAGGAAGTGAGAGGGCGGAGGAGTAGGCGACGGGTTACGTTAGATTGGGAGGGATTCGCTTTTATTTTGGAGACCGCTTAGATCTAGGTTTATTTTTAGGGAAAACGAAGAGAACAGAGGGACCAAAAATTTGGCGGATGGAGCAAAAATATTGTGCAGATGGAGCCAAAAGTAACGAAAGTTTGGCGGATGGAGCCAAAATTTGTGCGCAACGAACAAAATTTTAGCGTATAAAACAAAAAAAAAGTCAAATAAGTTTTTTTTGAACATATGTTAAGGTAACACATTTTAGAAAAAGATTAAATATTGATTATTACAGCTAATAATATTGTGTTATTATTGAATATATTTATAATACTTTTTTTAAAATAGTTGTTGAATATTTATAAGCAATATTAGTTAATACAGAAACATCTATAGACTCAAATTTACGACTTTTAGAAATAAATATAAATTGTTAACTATAATTTACTAATTATTGATAATGAACTATTATATTATTGTACTTTTATATTATTTTTTTACTACACAATGAACTATTATATTTTTATTGTACAATGACATTATTTTTTTACTACGCAATGACATTATATTTTTCTTGTAGTGTATTTCATGACTATAACCGAATTTTAATCATATATATATATCTGTGTGTGTGTGTGTGTGTGTGTATTAACTATTATGTTTATACTTCTTATATTATAACCGAATATTACTTGGGGAAAAATAATTTTCAAAAATACGTTTTTCGCAAGTGGCTTTACCTGTTGCAAAAAAATTATAGTTATCGCAACTAGTGAAAACAGTTGCTAAATATATAATTTTTGCAACTGGTGAAAACAGTTGCTAAATATATAATTTTTGCAACTGGCTTGAAAGGGTAGTTGCAAATAATATGTCTATTGCAACAGGAATGAAAGCGCAGTTGCTAAAAGTATGTTTTCGCAACAGACGTGAAAGCGCTGTTGCGAAAAATATGCTTTTCGCAACAGGAAGGAAAAGCCTGTTGTTAAATCTTATCTATTGCAACAGCTATAAAAGGTCTGTTGCGAAATATCATTTACTGCAACTGACATTTGGGGCCTGTTGCAAATAACTAGTTGCAATAGGGTATTTTTCTTGTAGTGCACTTATCATCTGATTACAAACATGTGAAACTTTAAATGTTTTATAATTGAAATTATCAGGCTCCTAAAGAAGTAAGTCTCGAACTGCATGTGTGTGTATCTATATTTATAATATTACAAATTCATATACCTCATATAACAGTTTAACGTGTATACGAGGCTTCGAATATATCCATCTTTCAAGTACATTGTATACAATATATATGTGGTTTTAAATATCCACATTAAAACCGGTAAGTACCTAAGTTTTGCCTTTTGAATGTGCACATTTGGTTCCGCATATATGTAACTCTCTCCTTTCCCGTATGAAGGCAACGAATAATTTCATCGACTCACCTACATTATAAATCAAAATGCTAAATAATAATATAGTTGATGAATTAAAAATTCAAGTGCAAATCAAAAATCAAATATGCGTTTAACCTGTTATAGGTATAATGTATGAGTCATTTGACCATGAATTTGTATTATTTATAGATATTCCAAAAGAACTGAAGGAAAAATAATTAATTTGCTTACCATTTATTCTAGAGACATTTTATGCAACCGTTCTTCCTCCATTAATCTTGAATGTAAGCCTTTGCATTTCCCAATTTGTGCAAGCCTTTCAAAAGTAAACATAGGGTTGAAAGCAAGATCATCTAATTTTCTAGTTCGTGATATTGCAACAAAAGTTAAATCAAGACTTTCCCGATCCCCAATATTAATGACTGCTCGATCAAGTGTGAGTCCTTGACTTTTATGTATCGTTATTGCCCAACATAAGACTAAAGGTAATTGAGTTCTCACACATGATGTACCAGAAGAAGTTTTCCAATGTACCGTTTGAGGAGTTATTGGAATAATGTTTGTTCCCTCACGAAATCGAGTACCATGATAATTATCAAAATCCACCATCACTGTCAGCGGTTGATCATTAGGAGAGCTTGATGAATGAGAATACACGATATCCACAATAGTACCCATTGCACCGTTAACTAACCCATTCTGCACTGAAAGATTTGACCGCAACATCACTCGTGCACCTACTGAGAGATAAACATATTTTTCTAAACCTTTTGCATCATCAGAAGAAGTGTTAGATGCTATTTCACAATTATTTATTGAAGGAACACATGCAATGGGTTTTCCAAGTTCAATTAGACAATTTCTGTTGTGTTCATTAGCAGTTGTCCTTATTGGAAAAAGATAAAGAGCGTTCTTAAAAGTTTTTTTTAACTTCGTTTGATAGCAGTGCCCAATCTCTTGTTTTGAATAGTTTTCAATCGTCTAAAGTAGACGCACCTCTACTTAATCTTTCTAAAGCTTGCCGTAAAGGTAGTTGCTTATCTCCAGCTTGGCGGAATATATATGATAGTCTTACACACTTATTGAAACCTGAATGTGCAACTCCTCCACGTTGTTGCAAGAGATTTCCACCTTTCAGGTACAATGGACTATCACACACAGGAGGCAGTTGTCGCATATCACCAACTAAGACAACTGAAACGCCACCGAACAAGTCATTCACTGAAAAAATATCACGGCAACGTAAATCAACATTCGCAATCATCATTCTACCAAGCATGCTATATTCATCAATTATAATCAACTTGGTATGCTTAAATTCTTCTTGCATACGACGACATTGCTCTCTTGAAATTTATTTATAGCTTGACTTTCTTTCTTTAGAGATTGAAAGTTCATGATGGATAGTGCTGCCCCCAATGTTGAATGTGGCCACTTCGGTTGAAGCCATAATGCTAACCGTTTTACTACTTCCAAAATGAGTAATAATTGTACGAACAGTTGCATTTATAATAGTTGATTTTCCTGTGCCAGCTCCATCACATATGATCATTCGAATTGACTTTCCTTGCGATATAGTTTTATATACTATATCATGTGCAATTTGTTGATCGTTCGATAACATGTGTAAAGGAATGTCAGTGCAATTGTTCATAGTTTCATTTGTACATTCAGTAGTTGAACACAAATTGACATGTATAAAATTGCGTTCAACATCTATATTAGGATACCGTTGAAGCGATTCATTCCAATTATGTGAGGTATCAAAATCTCTTAAACCCATTTCTACCTCTCCTCCATCAACAAATAGAGGTCCCATCGATGATGCAATCATCCATTCCTCTTGCCGATTTTCTTCATTATCATTTGTGATATCATCATCAACTTCAAACTCGTCTTCAATAGCATTTGGAAATGCATCAGGTTGAATTAAACCTCGAAGCTTCCTCTTGCTTCATTTAGATTTCGATAGTGATGATGCAATAGCACATGTATGTAATGATTAGAAGTAAGAGTAATAATCCAGAATTGTGTAAATATTTCGAATTATAAAACACGATTAACCGTGTCATATACAAGTAAGAACATATGATGTTTTGAGAAGAATTCATAAAAAGTAGAAAAGCTGAAATAACAAAGAATATAAATGCAGTAAATAATGAATACTTGTTGTTCACAGAAAAGTTCCCATTTATCGCTAAGTGGAGAAATTTACTACTTAGATCTGGTATAATTCGAACCACCGCCTCAGTTCGAAGCTTATCTCAACCTTTATTATAGTAGCGATAGTTTTTTGCCATATCAAAAAGTGAAAGATTTTCATATTCGCTTGGTCGATCCATATACCTTGCATTAAAATTTGGATCTGATTCGATCGTTTCTTCATCTGTTGCACCATTTCGACATCGTATAATTGTTGATAACATGCTTTTCTTACTTACTGTAAGTTGCACCATGGTTCTAGATGAATGTACAAGGGGGTAAGACATTAAAAGATGACATGCCTCTTGTGTAGAAATATCTCGTTCTGATACTGTTGGAAATGTTTTACAAACATTATGTGAATTATTAAAAATGATTGAATAAGTGTATGAATGGCTCCTATGTTTGAGTAGTCCCACATCATGGGATTATAGGGAAGAGGCAAGGATTTATACTTGTTTCTAAGAAGTCATGTTGGGGCCTTGGGCTCCCAATACATGCATTGTTGTGAGGAGGGAGATCATGCATCATGACCACAACACATGCGCGCGCGACCGACCAACTCGACTCGACCCAACCCGGCCCGGTTCGGTTCGGTTCGGGCTCGGGCTTGGGCTTGGGCTTGGGCTTTGTGGTGTAGGCACTTATATTTTTGGACCATAAAACTTAGTTGTTTTCGAACCCTTTTTTTATGGAAAAATTATTTTGCGCACCGATATTTATTCTGCAACGGAAAAGTTTTGCAACGGTAAAATAATTAATCCCCCCCGAAATTTTAGCAGATCCGATATTTTCTCCCAAAACCTAATTCTCGTTCTATATATACTATTTTTATCTGAGACGAGAAAAAACACCGAATTTTATATTCTCTTCTTCTCAGCTGCCATTAAAACTTCTAAGAAATTTCGAGCAGTATTTTTCTCGAAAGTGCAAATCTGCACTGATTTGTTTGTGCAAGCAAATCAGTTACTATTTTAGAGGCTGTTTTATCCTAGAGGCGGCGGCGAAGGAACGAATTGGTTTGCACCTCTGACCAAATCGCCGAATCGTCTTCAAGAAAGCGACCTAGTCCGCGACTCAGCCATTGTTTTCCAACAATTTGAAGACGAACTGAAACAATGGCCTCGAACTCAACCATGGACGATTCTGCTCCTCCCTCTGCTTTTCACGGCCCTCTGGTGACTGCTGCTCCTTTCAAGTTCGAAGGTTTGCATTTCAAGCGCTGGCGTCAGAAGATGGAGTTCTTCCTCACGATCAGGAAGGTGGTGGCTGCTCTGACTGCTGAAAAACCGCAGCTACCAGACAAGCCTGACGAGACTGATGCAGCAAAGATGGCATCATGGACTGAACAGTCAAAGCAACTGCAGACCTGGACTGAACAGGATTACTTATGCAAGAATTTTATACTAAATGGACTGAGCGATGATCTGTATGATTATTATAACTCAGATGAAAAGACGGCAAAGGAGATCTGGGAAGCACTAAAGAAGAAATATGACACAGAGGAGGCAGGGGCAAAGAAATACGTTGTAAGTCACTACCTAAAGTATCGGATGACTGATGATAGATCGGTAGAGATGCAATCTCATGAGCTTCAGAAAATAGCTCATGAGATCATCTCCGAAGGTATGGTCTTGGACGAACAATTTCAAATTGCTGTTATCATTGACAAATTACCCCCTAGCTAGAAAGATTTTAAGAACACTTTGCGACATAAGACTAAGGAATTTTCCTTAGAGAGCTTGATTACACGCCTCCGTATTGAGGAGGAAGCACGCAAGCAAGATCAGAAAGAAGAGGTGCTGATTGTCAATAACAACAGCACTAAGAAGACCACTCCAGCTGTTCTGAAACCAAATCAGAAATCATTTAAGAATCAGAACAGGCGCAACAAACAGAATGGGAATCCGCAAGGAAACCCAAAAGGACAGCAGAAACCAGCCCAAAAGAATGACTCTGGACAGTTGTTTCTATGTTACAACTGTGGAAAACCAGGTCATATGGCACGAAAGTGTCGGAACAGGCCAAGCTCTACACCGCAGGCTAACCTGACTGAGGAGCCTCTTACGGCTATGGTTACTGAGATTCACCTTGTTGGTGGATCAGAGGGCTGGTGGGTAGATACTGGTGCTTCACGCCATGTCTGCTATGATCGTGGCTTGTTGTCTACATACACGGCTGCTGAAAATTAGAAAGTATTGTTGGGAGACTCTCACACCACTACAGTTGCGGGGATTGGAAACGTGGAACTCAAGTTCACCTCTGGAAAAACTGTAATTCTGAAAGATGTTATGCACACTCCAGAGATAAGAAAGAATCTGGTCTCTGGCTTCCTCCTTAATAAGGCTGGTTTCACTCAAGTTATTGGGGCTGATTTGTACACTCTTACTTATAAGGGAACTTTTGTGGGAAAGGGTTATGCTTGTGAGGGTATGTTTAAACTGAATGTTGAATCTAATAAAGTGACTACTTCTGCTTACATGTTGTGTGATTTTAATATCTGGCATTCTAGATTATGTCATGTTAATAATCGAATTATTCGTAATATGAGCACCCTAGATATGATACCTAAAATGACAGAATCTGAATCTGATAAATGTGAATTCTGTACACAAGCTAAAATCACAAAGAAACCTCACAAATCTGTTGATAGAGTTTCCGAACCATTAGACTTGATTCATTCTAACATATGTGAACTTGATGGCACTTTAACTAGACAGGGACATCGTTATTTTATCACTTTTATTGATGACTGCTCTGATTTCACATATGTATATCTTATGAAAAATAAAAGTGATGCTTTTGACATGTTTAAAACATTCAAAACTGAGATTGAGAATCAAGCAAATAGAAAAATTAAGAGACTTCGTAGTGATAGAGGAACAGAATATGAATCTAATTCTATTCTGGATTTCTATAAACAACATGGTATAGTACATGAGAGAACTGCACCCTACTCACCTGAAATGAACGGTAAAGCAGAAAGGAAAAATAGGACCTTTACCGAGCTAGTAGTTGCCATATTATTAAACTCTGGTGCAGCAAAACATTGGTGGGGGATATTTTATTGACTGTATGCTACGTTCTGAATAGAATCCCAAAATCTAAGAATAAAATTTCACCTTATGAAATTTTAAAGAATCATAAACCCAATGTCTCATACTTTAGAACTTGGGGTTGTTTAGCATATGTTCGCATTCCAGACAATAAGAGAATAAAATTGGCAAGTAGAGCATATGAATGTGCATTTATAGGCTATGCTATTAATAGCAAAGCATATAGATTTTATGACCTTAATGCACATAATATAGTTGAATCAAATGATGCCAATTTTTATGAAACTAAATTTCCTTTCAAATTAAGGAATAGTGGGGGCACTTCGAATATGCCTATTAGAACAGAACTTAATGAAAATTCTGAAGCTGAACCTAGAAGAAGTAAAAGAGCAAGAACCATAAAAGACTTTGGTTCAGATTTTTGTGCTTTTACTATTGAGGAGGATCCTATAAACCTCCAAGAAGCCTTATCCTCTTTAGATGCCGATTTCTGGCAAGAGGCTATAAACGATGAGATGGATTCTTTAGAATCCAATAAGACTTGGCACTTGGTAGATTTACCCCCTGGTTGTAAGTCTATAGGCTGTAAATGGGTACTTAAAAAGAAATTAAAACCTGATGGCACTATAGATAAATATAAAGCACGACTAGTAGCTAAAGGTTTTAAACAAAATGAAAATATAGACTTCTTTGACACTTTTTCACCTGTAACTAGAATAACATCCATTCGGGTATTAATCTCACTTGCTTCCATTCATAATTTACTTATACACCAAATGGATGTTAAAACTGCTTTTTTGAACGGTGAATTAGACGAAGAAATTTATATGGACCAGCCTGAAGGATTTGTAGTACATGGTCAAGAACATAAAGTATGTAAATTGGATAAATCATTATATGGTTTAAAACAAGCACCTAAACAATGGCATGAAAAATTTGATAACTTAATCATTTCAAATGGTTTTAAAGTTAATGAAAGTGACAAATGCATTTATTACAAATCTGAGAATGACATTTGCACTATTATATGCCTTTATGTAGATGACCTACTCATTTTTGGGTCAAATATTCATGCCATAAACTCAGTCAAATCCTTATTAAGTGTCAATTTTGATATGAAAGATCTAGGTGAAGCGAGTGTAATCCTTGGTATTAAGATTACTAGGTCAGAAAAGGGAATTTCTTTGGACCAATCTCATTACATTGAGAAGATACTAAAGAAATATAATTACTTTGACTGTAAACCTGCAAGTACGCCATATGATCACAGTGTAAAGTTATTTAAGAACACTGGTGAAGGTGTAAGACAGTCTGATTATGCGAGCATCATTGGCAGCCTTCGGTATGCCACTGATTGTACTAGACCCGACATTGCCTATGTCGTGGGATTATTGTGCAGGTTTACCAGTAGACCTAGTATAGAGCACTGACAAGCTATTGAAAGGGTAATGAGATACCTTAAACGAACCATGAACCTTGGATTACATTATGAAAGGTTTCCAGCTGTACTTGAAGGATATTCTGATGCTGAAACGACCCGCAAATCCGTACCCTTTGAGTCGACTAATAACACCACACGTCCAACTCAAATTGCACAGAAATACGAACCATTATTAGAAAGAAGTTAGAGGATGAGAAATAGAAAGAAAGAAATATTAGAATAGAAGAAAAACGAAGATCACAAACTCACAGCGGAACGAATGAAATATATTAGATAATATAACTTTGAAGCACAAATCAGTATTTGTATATACATACCATTATCAGAGCACAACGATTATCCCTGGAACAGTTATAAACACCTGTTTCCAGATACAACAAAATACACAGCGGAAAATATGATAGTCTATAGCTAAGTGGTGAGGCCTCCTGCTTCAAGCTCCTCCAAGTGAATCTGAAAAATCCTGACTACTTGACTGCCCGTACAAATTTGGGCACCCAAGAGTTTAGGGAAAACAAACAAAATAAACTCTGGGTCAGTCATGGGACTGGTGTGAGTAAACTCCAACCATTTGTTTAACTTTCAAAATCCTTTTGAAAAAAATGATAATCGTAAGACCGATCCACACATAAACACGGATGGTTTTTACCTTACGATAACCCAAAACACTTTGGAAATCATATATTATCTGATATTATAATAATGTCTAATCACAAGTAATTAAAATCTAGTAGAACGCTTGCATCTCACGCTCTACATATATAATATACAATCAAACTCGCAGGCACTTATTGGAGATTGGATTCCAACTTGACAAGGTATGGGACCACCTTCCGAACGTGTATCTCTAGAGGCAAATACACTGGGTTCAACAAGAACATCTTGCAACCCGGCCCACACATGACCGACCACTCATTTCGCTTGAGTGTATCGAATGTATACCACCGACGGTTGGGATCAGCAACCGCCTCCCGAAAAGGGACAGCATCGATAGATTTTAGAAGCAAAAGGAATTTCTCTAGATAGGTGGTTATACATCCTAATGGGTGCGACCCACATAGCCATGCTGCCTGCCCGATTTTTGTCCTTTCCTGGTTGATGAGGCTTGAGGTTTGAATTACCTTCCAGCACATCTGGCCACCATTCACTTTGAATGCCACATCGTCAGATCCATCGGAAATCACTAATTGATTTCCACAAAAATACTCAGATTGTTAGGCTAAAGAAGTTTCCCTTCTATGCCACCAACTTCGTACGTTTGAAGAAATCAACGTACGTAATCCCTTTGGAAATACTTTGTCAGACACTCGTCCATACAAGTTGTCCTGGGTCTGGACAAACCGAAGGCACTAACCTGTAAACAGGATAGCCCTTGCATAACTCCGTCTTCAAGATATTCAGCATACTTGATTCGCAACGCTTATGCCAATACGGAGTGGTTCTCTGGATAATAATCCAACCGGTCTCTCCATATTAACAACGTTAAAATGGTCAAAACCTTGATAGTCGGTGATTTAACTATCAAATGAAAACATGTCAGTGTGCAAACAATGATATTATTTCCCGAAGGAAATTCTATCGAACCATCATCATTTCATCCATTCGTTCATTTCCCTATTCCTGTTGTTTAATGTTTCTTATTCACTATATTCAGAAAATATATATTATCATTGGAAAACATTTCCATCTCTTGTTTCTATATTCAGAAAACAATTCTGCTTCTCATTTGGAAAACATTCCCAAATCTCTTTCATTTGATTAAACAGATGTTTGAATAAACATCACTATGCCAAATCTCCTTCATTTGGTTTCCACTTAGCCACTTTCCACTATCGAACCTTAACCATTTCTTAGTTAAAACGAAGTCAATCAAGTTGGGGTATAATTACCTCTCAGACCTTAACTGAGCAACATTTCTAACCTCGAAATAGACAAGGTTCATCTTTCCAATCTTTTAACACGCTTCCTTACGTTGCTCTCGGATTCGATTATGAATCCACTTCCCTTTCAGGAATCACTTGATTATAACAATGGTGTTATAATTCCCTGCATCCGAAATATAATAACTTTAATATGACTTTTATTTTCTAACTGAAATATTGGAAAACATTTCCAATATATATATCCTTTATTGAGAAAACATCTTTTATTCCAGTTAGAAAACATTTCTAAATCCTTTGAATTTACTGATGTTATAACATCGTTATTATGACTTAAATCATAAATCATTCGTTAACTAACGATGTCACTAACCAACCCTTGCTATCGAGCCTTTGAAACATTCAGAGCTCACAACTTTAAATCAAACATTGCTTTCAACAACAGCGTTAAAACCGCTATCTAGCATTATAAAACACTTATCATAACCATAGCATTAAGATTGCTATTAAAACAGTTATTATAACGGCAGCGTTAGAATTGCTATTTAGATTTACCAAGATATTTATTATAACAGCAGCGTCTAAAATTGCTGTATATGTTTACAACATCTATTATAACAACAGCGCTATGATTGTTGTTTTGAATAAAATACCGTGTGCGACGCACACGCTTCCGTTGTTCATTTATAAACCCTGTTTATTTTAAACAATTCAAGTTCTCCTTTAAACATATTTATAAACTATACATTCTTCTAACCACTTAATTCGATTTCTATAAATCCCCTTTTGATATACATTTTATTTGCAAATATTTCCTTGTTTTAAACTATTATTTCTTTTACTTTAAACATTTAAAAATCTTCCTTTAAACTTTCCTCTGTACTTTGCTAAATTCAAATCCATTTCCAATATTGGTTTCAAAACCGATACTCACTTTCAAATATACATTCATATCTGAACTCACCTTTTGATTTATCCAATGGTTAATGATCCACTTAATTTATATCTCCATTCATACATTTTTCTTGGTTTACCCAATGGAATAGGTTTCCATTTGCAATTCAATGAAAAAGAAATTATTTCTAATTTGGAAATAAATTCTGCTTTTAAATTCTAATTTTTTTTTTCACATTCGATGATATTTTACGGTATCTAAAATACCAGGTTCCTAAGGCCAGGGTAAACCAAACACACAAATTCAACCATGGATAATGTAGCATAACATATATCGCCATCAAATAAAACAGTAACTAAAATGTTGAGGGATCCAGTTGGATCCCTCCAACCTGTTTCCCTGCATCCACAGATGTTAATAACATCAAAAATATCGTATAAATGAAAAAAAAAATCAAATCAACGATATGATTATATCAACCAATTTATCAACTATTCAACCAAGCAACCATCACACAGTATAAAAAAAATTTAAAACTCGTTTATATAAAAATTAACGAGTCAGAGTTAGTGAGTTTACTCACCTCGATTGCAGTTGACGATTCTGCTTTCTATTTCATTTACAATCAAACAAGCATTTGATTTTGTCACGAAATTTCAATTGTTTTGTTTTCAATCAAAATAGCTCCACTACGTAGATTTTCATTGCGATTCCAATGATATTTGTCGCGTTAAATCCTGTTAACAACGAACAATTTATGGTGATTACGAGTTATTTATTTAAAACATAGTTAAATCAATTAATTAGTTTAAAATCTCCTTACTCAACCTTACTAATCACGATGATCATTATAGCATTAATCCCGCACTGAGGCTCCTTCTTCCTTGAATATGTATACTGGAACCCGCTCCCTGTAACATTCATTAAGTCAAATTATTTTGACAGCCGTTACAACCCTTTAAATCATTTTAAAGGGAATATAATTAAATTAAGTGTTAACAGTGTTTTAATACCGTCATTAATCCATGGTTAGCCACGTAAGTAATGGTTACTTCGTTTCACCCAGGTTTAGAAAAACCTGTCACTGTGCTTCATCTTCAAACCGTGGAAACAGTCCCTTTTTTTTTTCAACCACGTTTAACATTATATGCTTCTACACATCCACACTTAACAGCAAATTTCCACTCCTCCTATCCCAACTCAGCGAATCAACGAACTCTCAAGCGCCATCATTGAAAAACCATCTTCGTTCAGAAGAATGAAACCATCTGCTCCTTACAGTCATGTTGTGATTTCAAAATCCCCTCCATGCTGTACTGAAAAACAGCAAATCCTTTTGCAATGAAACACACCCGAACCTTGCCAACGCACTACTGAGCTGCTCACCAACAAAAATTACATCTGCCACAGTTTTTTTCTTCTTTTTTTTAAGTTTCGGAATGGAATATGAGGCCTCACTTTGATTTCCTTTATTGTGCTCCTGGAAGAAGAAAACACGCAAGGTATATATAGGATCAATTTCCTTGGCTCCCACGTTTACAGAGGGTAGAATAGGGGTAGATAGCTTGGGCTTGCATGTGCATTAGGTCCGCGGATTTAAAATAACAGCTGTGTTTCATTAATTCGATGTGTCCTGTACATATGCGTGATGGCTTGTATTACTTGTCTTCAGAGGTCTCATACGGGGAAGTTTCAAACTGAGCCTGCATTTCGTACAAATAGGCCGGTGCTAACTTGAAATATAGGTCTGCTTAGTAGGTTCTTAATATATATGTGAAATAATAATTTTATATTATAATGAAACTTCGTGGTGAAGTATCAAGCAAAACTAGCCACGGTTGACTTCTGTTTACTGATGAAAAAGCTATTCTTGGTGTAAAAAGGTATTCTGAACCCAATGGGACAAGTTTCGTCGAATTTCGACATCGTTTGAAAAAAATTCCTTTATAAAACCAGAAATGAACACACGTTTAAATTTTTCACGATCACCAGATAAATCAAATTACCTCGAAACTGCGAACGTCGACAATAACTTTTCGATATGAACCCAACGGCACTAGTTTGGTCGCATTCTGAGACTGTTGCCCCGGTAGGCTGTTTTTGGCGCGTACCGCACTGCCCTTCTGAACACCAAATTTGCCGATCTCTAAAAATAACAAACTATATACCTACCCTGACTATATCCGACGCTACGAACTCACCGGAACTGGTTTCGTGGCCTGATTTGATCGTCTGTTCAAGTTACACCCTAATATCCCTTTATTCAGTTGAATTAATTTAATTGCACTGAACGAGCGTTTACAGCTACCGTGGTTACATACGACATCGGTTTTCCACGCCACTCACCACCGTACAATAATTTAACGATACGGTCCCAATGAAACTGATTTCGTCGAAATCTGAGTCTGTTTGCAAAACGGCTATTTTAACGCGTATATTTTAAATAACGATTTCCATAGCGACTATTTCAAAATTTGATTTGACCATAACTAACAAATTATAACACGAAATCTAGATTTTTCTCTTTCATATGAAAATTATAATAAATACGGTTCCAACGTGTCTTGTTTTACAGAAATCCGACTTATACCGGATCCTGTATCCTCAGTTGAAGTTCAAAACTCTATATTACGAACTGCCGCGCGATTTCGAGCTCGTTTTATAATTATATTATAAATTAACGTTCAAACTTCGTTTTTAATTAACAAATTCCTATATGTAATTCAATTAAAATTTTTAAAACAAAATTTAAATATTCAGAATTCAACGGCAAAAAATCCGAGTCGTTACATTCCTTCCCCCTTAAAATAATTTCGTCCTCGAAATTGCTAAGGTAGGAAAAGATGTTACATATCCTATTAACTCGATCCACAAATCCCTTTTGTTCACTTCTTAACTTTAGTTTAACTGGGCCAATTTATTTCAATTAAAAATATTTATTTATTCTTACTAACGAACATTTTCAAGAATTCTAAAAATTTCCTAACACTTTAAATTCTGAAAAATTTCGGCAGCATCTCCTCTGCACGGCTCAATCGGTGCAACCACAACTCGCCTTTCTAGGCCTTCTCCAATCCAAAAGAAAATCAAAAAGCCAAGTGGCTTGCCTCATAGGCTCATAAAATCATCAACCCAAACAATATTGTAAACATGTACCTTTTTGTCGGGCATAATTCTATCTCTTGCACTTTCTTCCATTCAATATCTGCTCAGCATACATATATCATTTCCACTTGGTTTAAAATCAATCCAACTTCCAGTTTTTAAATCTCTAATCAACTTCTGATTAGTTCACTTCCATTCACTAATCCAAACTGAGTTCTGTTTTCAAAAATCAACCCCCTTATCCTGCTTGGGCTCAAAAATAACTTAACTCCAATTAACGACATACAATATAAGTATTCAACTTGTTTAGTATAATTCGAATCTATTTTAATATTTCGAATTTCAACATCTCTATACTTAATTTCATTCGGGATTACTTCTAATTCAATCCAGTTTTATTTAACTTAAGTTAAATCCCAATTCATTTGATACATTTTGACCATTTTCAATTTATTCAACTTTTTCAAGTAAAAAAAAAATTTCAGAATTCAAATTCCCGGGTTTTATTTCAACTAGTTTGGAATTATATATATGTACATATATATTTATAATCAAATCAATTCAAAACATTTGAATTTCTAAATCATCTTGTCCTTTTCAAACAGATTTTCATTTTCAAATTACTATGGTAGCAATCCGTCACTCAGAAACTTGAAAATGAATACCGATAATGTCGCGACCCATTATCCGAATTATTTTCTCGCCACTGAAGTGATTTCAATGCTTAATCGCTTTTAAAATCTATTTAAAACATTCTAATTCAAAAATTTCTTCAAACCAATGCCATATTACCTTTAAAATACTTCAAGGAATACTTTCAAAATATCCGGGATTTAAATTCCAATTATGGCTTGAATTAAATTTCAGTTCAGCTTATTTGTATATCCTATTCTTATACAAATTCAATTTGGTTTTATACAACCATTTCAATATTTTATAATTTCCTTTGATTGTAATAACAATCAACACATTCGATAATTTCAGAAAATTATCCCTTTATATCAAAATAACTTTTGGGCAAATTATATCACTTACCCACTTTAAAACAATACTGAGTCGATTTGTTCTGTTCGAGAGTTTAGAAACACCTATCGATACGGTTGTACTTCCTGTATCGACCAGAATTCATAAACCACTCAACAAACCAGCCAACACAATATAAAACAATTTTTATATCAAATCTACAAATACGCGCTCATATATATACACTCAAACTCAACCTAGGGTGTTACTAACCCCATCTCTATTGAGTCACGCCACAGAGCCAAGGAAATCACTTAACCTTAGCTCTGATACCAAATGAAACGACCCGCAAATCCGTACCCTTTGAGTCGACTAATAACACCACACGTCCAACTCAAATTGCACAGAAATACGAACCATTATTAGAAAGAAGTTAGAGGATGAGAAATAGAAAGAAAGAAATATTAGAATAGAAGAAAAACGAAGATCACAAACTCACAGCGGAACGAATGAAATATATTAGATAATATAACTTTGAAGCACAAATCAGTATTTGTATATACATACCATTATCAGAGCACAACGATTATCCCTGGAACAGTTATAAACACCTGTTTCCAGATACAACAAAATACACAGCGGAAAATATGATAGTCTATAGCTAAGTGGTGAGGCCTCCTGCTTCAAGCTCCTCCAAGTGAATCTGAAAAATCCTGACTACTTGACTGCCCGTACAAATTTGGGCACCCAAGAGTTTAGGGAAAACAAACAAAATAAACTCTGGGTCAGTCATGGGACTGGTGTGAGTAAACTCCAACCATTTGTTTAACTTTCAAAATCCTTTTGAAAAAAATGATAATCGTAAGACCGATCCACACATAAACACGGATGGTTTTTACCTTACGATAACCCAAAACACTTTGGAAATCATATATTATCTGATATTATAATAATGTCTAATCACAAGTAATTAAAATCTAGTAGAACGCTTGCATCTCACGCTCTACATATATAATATACAATCAAACTCGCAGGCACTTATTGGAGATTGGATTCCAACTTGACAAGGTATGGGACCACCTTCCGAACGTGTATCTCTAGAGGCAAATACACTGGGTTCAACAAGAACATCTTGCAACCCGGCCCACACATGACCGACCACTCATTTCGCTTGAGTGTATCGAATGTATACCACCGACGGTTGGGATCAGCAACCGCCTCCCGAAAAGGGACAGCATCGATAGATTTTAGAAGCAAAAGGAATTTCTCTAGATAGGTGGTTATACATCCTAATGGGTGCGACCCACATAGCCATGCTGCCTGCCCGATTTTTGTCCTTTCCTGGTTGATGAGGCTTGAGGTTTGAATTACCTTCCAGCACATCTGGCCACCATTCACTTTGAATGCCACATCGTCAGATCCATCGGAAATCACTAATTGATTTCCACAAAAATACTCAGATTGTTAGGCTAAAGAAGTTTCCCTTCTATGCCACCAACTTCGTACGTTTGAAGAAATCAACGTACGTAATCCCTTTGGAAATACTTTGTCAGACACTCGTCCATACAAGTTGTCCTGGGTCTGGACAAACCGAAGGCACTAACCTGTAAACAGGATAGCCCTTGCATAACTCCGTCTTCAAGATATTCAGCATACTTGATTCGCAACGCTTATGCCAATACGGAGTGGTTCTCTGGATAATAATCCAACCGGTCTCTCCATATTAACAACGTTAAAATGGTCAAAACCTTGATAGTCGGTGATTTAACTATCAAATGAAAACATGTCAGTGTGCAAACAATGATATTATTTCCCGAAGGAAATTCTATCGAACCATCATCATTTCATCCATTCGTTCATTTCCCTATTCCTGTTGTTTAATGTTTCTTATTCACTATATTCAGAAAATATATATTATCATTGGAAAACATTTCCATCTCTTGTTTCTATATTCAGAAAACAATTCTGCTTCTCATTTGGAAAACATTCCCAAATCTCTTTCATTTGATTAAACAGATGTTTGAATAAACATCACTATGCCAAATCTCCTTCATTTGGTTTCCACTTAGCCACTTTCCACTATCGAACCTTAACCATTTCTTAGTTAAAACGAAGTCAATCAAGTTGGGGTATAATTACCTCTCAGACCTTAACTGAGCAACATTTCTAACCTCGAAATAGACAAGGTTCATCTTTCCAATCTTTTAACACGCTTCCTTACGTTGCTCTCGGATTCGATTATGAATCCACTTCCCTTTCAGGAATCACTTGATTATAACAATGGTGTTATAATTCCCTGCATCCGAAATATAATAACTTTAATATGACTTTTATTTTCTAACTGAAATATTGGAAAACATTTCCAATATATATATCCTTTATTGAGAAAACATCTTTTATTCCAGTTAGAAAACATTTCTAAATCCTTTGAATTTACTGATGTTATAACATCGTTATTATGACTTAAATCATAAATCATTCGTTAACTAACGATGTCACTAACCAACCCTTGCTATCGAGCCTTTGAAACATTCAGAGCTCACAACTTTAAATCAAACATTGCTTTCAACAACAGCGTTAAAACCGCTATCTAGCATTATAAAACACTTATCATAACCATAGCATTAAGATTGCTATTAAAACAGTTATTATAACGGCAGCGTTAGAATTGCTATTTAGATTTACCAAGATATTTATTATAACAGCAGCGTCTAAAATTGCTGTATATGTTTACAACATCTATTATAACAACAGCGCTATGATTGTTGTTTTGAATAAAATACCGTGTGCGACGCACACGCTTCCGTTGTTCATTTATAAACCCTGTTTATTTTAAACAATTCAAGTTCTCCTTTAAACATATTTATAAACTATACATTCTTCTAACCACTTAATTCGATTTCTATAAATCCCCTTTTGATATACATTTTATTTGCAAATATTTCCTTGTTTTAAACTATTATTTCTTTTACTTTAAACATTTAAAAATCTTCCTTTAAACTTTCCTCTGTACTTTGCTAAATTCAAATCCATTTCCAATATTGGTTTCAAAACCGATACTCACTTTCAAATATACATTCATATCTGAACTCACCTTTTGATTTATCCAATGGTTAATGATCCACTTAATTTATATCTCCATTCATACATTTTTCTTGGTTTACCCAATGGAATAGGTTTCCATTTGCAATTCAATGAAAAAGAAATTATTTCTAATTTGGAAATAAATTCTGCTTTTAAATTCTAATTTTTTTTTTCACATTCGATGATATTTTACGGTATCTAAAATACCAGGTTCCTAAGGCCAGGGTAAACCAAACACACAAATTCAACCATGGATAATGTAGCATAACATATATCGCCATCAAATAAAACAGTAACTAAAATGTTGAGGGATCCAGTTGGATCCCTCCAACCTGTTTCCCTGCATCCACAGATGTTAATAACATCAAAAATATCGTATAAATGAAAAAAAAAATCAAATCAACGATATGATTATATCAACCAATTTATCAACTATTCAACCAAGCAACCATCACACAGTATAAAAAAAAATTAAAACTCGTTTATATAAAAATTAACGAGTCAGAGTTAGTGAGTTTACTCACCTCGATTGCAGTTGACGATTCTGCTTTCTATTTCATTTACAATCAAACAAGCATTTGATTTTGTCACGAAATTTCAATTGTTTTGTTTTCAATCAAAATAGCTCCACTACGTAGATTTTCATTGCGATTCCAATGATATTTGTCGCGTTAAATCCTGTTAACAACGAACAATTTATGGTGATTACGAGTTATTTATTTAAAACATAGTTAAATCAATTAATTAGTTTAAAATCTCCTTACTCAACCTTACTAATCACGATGATCATTATAGCATTAATCCCGCACTGAGGCTCCTTCTTCCTTGAATATGTATACTGGAACCCGCTCCCTGTAACATTCATTAAGTCAAATTATTTTGACAGCCGTTACAACCCTTTAAATCATTTTAAAGGGAATATAATTAAATTAAGTGTTAACAGTGTTTTAATACCGTCATTAATCCATGGTTAGCCACGTAAGTAATGGTTACTTCGTTTCACCCAGGTTTAGAAAAACCTGTCACTGTGCTTCATCTTCAAACCGTGGAAACAGTCCCTTTTTTTTTCAACCACGTTTAACATTATATGCTTCTACACATCCACACTTAACAGCAAATTTCCACTCCTCCTATCCCAACTCAGCGAATCAACGAACTCTCAAGCGCCATCATTGAAAAACCATCTTCGTTCAGAAGAATGAAACCATCTGCTCCTTACAGTCATGTTGTGATTTCAAAATCCCCTCCATGCTGTACTGAAAAACAGCAAATCCTTTTGCAATGAAACACACCCGAACCTTGCCAACGCACTACTGAGCTGCTCACCAACAAAAATTACATCTGCCACAGTTTTTTTTTTCTTTTTTTTAAGTTTCGGAATGGAATATGAGGCCTCACTTTGATTTCCTTTATTGTGCTCCTGGAAGAAGAAAACACGCAAGGTATATATAGGATCAATTTCCTTGGCTCCCACGTTTACAGAGGGTAGAATAGGGGTAGATAGCTTGGGCTTGCATGTGCATTAGGTCCGCGGATTTAAAATAACAGCTGTGTTTCATTAATTCGATGTGTCCTGTACATATGCGTGATGGCTTGTATTACTTGTCTTCAGAGGTCTCATACGGGGAAGTTTCAAACTGAGCCTGCATTTCGTACAAATAGGCCGGTGCTAACTTGAAATATAGGTCTGCTTAGTAGGTTCTTAATATATATGTGAAATAATAATTTTATATTATAATGAAACTTCGTGGTGAAGTATCAAGCAAAACTAGCCACGGTTGACTTCTGTTTACTGATGAAAAAGCTATTCTTGGTGTAAAAAGGTATTCTGAACCCAATGGGACAAGTTTCGTCGAATTTCGACATCGTTTGAAAAAAATTCCTTTATAAAACCAGAAATGAACACACGTTTAAATTTTTCACGATCACCAGATAAATCAAATTACCTCGAAACTGCGAACGTCAACAATAACTTTTCGATATGAACCCAACGGCACTAGTTTGGTCGCATTCTGAGACTGTTGCCCCGGTAGGCTGTTTTTGGCGCGTACCGCACTGCCCTTCTGAACACCAAATTTGCCGATCTCTAAAAATAACAAACTATATACCTACCCTGACTATATCCGACGCTACGAACTCACCGGAACTGGTTTCGTGGCCTGATTTGATCGTCTGTTCAAGTTACACCCTAATATCCCTTTATTCAGTTGAATTAATTTAATTGCACTGAACGAGCGTTTACAGCTACCGTGGTTACATACGACATCGGTTTTCCACGCCACTCACCACCGTACAATAATTTAACGATACGGTCCCAATGAAACTGATTTCGTCGAAATCTGAGTCTGTTTGCAAAACGGCTATTTTAACGCGTATATTTTAAATAACGATTTCCATAGCGACTATTTCAAAATTTGATTTGACCATAACTAACAAATTATAACACGAAATCTAGATTTTTCTCTTTCATATGAAAATTATAATAAATACGGTTCCAACGTGTCTTGTTTTACAGAAATCCGACTTATACCGGATCCTGTATCCTCAGTTGAAGTTCAAAACTCTATATTACGAACTGCCGCGCGATTTCGAGCTCGTTTTATAATTATATTATAAATTAACGTTCAAACTTCGTTTTTAATTAACAAATTCCTATATGTAATTCAATTAAAATTTTTAAAACAAAATTTAAATATTCAGAATTCAACGGCAAAAAATCCGGGTCGTTACAGATGCAGACTGGAATACCTTATCTGATGATTCTAAAGCGACCAGTGGCTACATATTTAGCATCGCTGGAGGAGCTGTTTCTTGGAAATCCAAGAAATAGACTATTTTGGCTCAGTCTACTATGGAGTCTGGGATGATAGCACTAGCTACAGCTAGTGAAGAGGCAGAATATTTGAGAAATCTGCTAGCTGAGATTCCCTTATGGGAAAAACCGATACCAGCAGTGTTGATACATTGCGATAGTACCGCGGCTATTGCAAAAGTTCAGAACCGTTACTATAACGGTAAGAGACGACAAATACGTCGTAAGCACAGCACTGTTAGAGAACTACTTTCCACAGGTACCGTTAGAGTGGATTACGTACGTAGTGAGGAAAATTTGGCAGATCCTTTGACGAAAGGACTGTCCAGAGAGAAAGTCCATAACTCTTCTAAAAGAATGGGACTATTGCCCTTAGATTGTTGAGTCACGCACAATGGTAACCCGACCTAAATGACTGGAGATCCCAAGAACTAGGTTCAATGGGTAATAACAAGTTGTGTAGTGATATGAGTTGAACATGCTATTTAATAAACCAAGAAGCATGTATTCCTGAAGTGATTAGAGGATGAGTTAATAGAAACTCTTAATGAGATCTATACTCTATTTGGAGTGGAGTACCTACCTTCAGGAGTGCTCTTGATAGACTCACCTTTGTGAATGTGGAAATGTGGTCGTTTCCTATGGAGTTTGGGCAAAACTTCTAGAGCATTCACTAAACTGGGATAGATGTGCAGGGCCATAAATGCACGGGCTTATCTGATTGCACTATAGAAAAGGTTGTGTGTGGTTTGATGTCAGGAATAGAGTTCAAGACTACGTGTCACTCTAGTAAAAACTGAATCTTACTCACTATGCAAAGGTTCAAGTCCTTGGACACCTTTGTTTATGCACAGTCTTATGTTTTTAAGAAACGGCTCGAAAATATTTTTAAAAATTCAAGTGGGGGATTGTTGGAAATGTTTTACAAACATTATGTGAATTATTAAAAATGATTGAATAAGTGTATGAATGGCTCCTATGTTTGAGTAGTCCCACATCATGGGATTATAGGGAAGAGGCAAGGATTTATACTTGTTTCTAAGAAGTCATGTTGGGGCCTTGGGCTCCCAATACATGCATTGTTGTGAGGAGGGAGACCATGCATCATGACCACCACACACGCGCGCGCGACCGACCGACTCGACTCGACCCGACCCGGCCCGGTTCGGTTCGGATCGGGCTCGGGCTTGGGCTTGGGCTTTGTGGTGTAGGCACTTATATTTTTGGACCATAAAACTTAGTTGTTTTCGAACCGTTTTTTTATGGAAAAATTATTTTGCGCACCGATATTTATTCTGCAACGGAAAAGTTTTGCAACGGTAAAATAATTAATCCCCCCCCGAAATTTTAGCAGATCCGATATTTTCTCCCAAAACCTAATTCTCGTTCTATATATACTATTTTTATCTGAGACGAGAAAAAACACCGAATTTTATATTCTTTTCTTCTCATCCGCCATTAAAACTTCTAAGAAATTTCGAGCAGTATTTTTCCCGAAAGTGCAAATCTGCACTGATTTGTTTGTGCAAGCAAATCAGTTACTATTTTAGAGGCTGTTTTATCCTAGAGGCGACGGCGAAGGAACGAATTGGTTTGCACCTCTGACCAAATCGCCGAATCGTCTTCAAGAAAGCGACCTAGTCCGCGACTCAGTCATTGTTTTCCAACAGATACACTTTTAAGTAGAAGTTTTTTTATTGCAGACGTAGAAGTTTGACATGGACGATGAATGTTTTCGACTATTGCTCTGAACGTATCTGTCAAGGTCTTTGATACTGGCTCTGCTTTTGCCGCGTATTTTCCAATATAATTTACCACTACATGAACAGATAGGACCGAAGACCAATCAATATTCGCATGCCAAACTTGAAGGACTTTTCTATTATGTGAACACACAAAAGGATCGTTCCGTTTTGATTGAAACCGGGAAATTTTACTGTGTGGAGGATCTTCTACAATTTGAGACCGTGGCAACACGTCAAATGGATATTTAAAGCGACATGTCATTTGTTTGGTTTTTTTTATGTAATCATAAACAATGATTTCCACACCTAGAATGATGCATAACCCAAATTATCAAGTTTGCGTAATCATCATCATCGATATCTAAATTTGCATCAAGCGGAACAACTCTTGCACAAGGGTGTTCTTGTTCATGTAAAGGTTCTAAGATATAAGGGTTTGTTGTGCAAACAAGACGATCAAAATACTCGATAACTATATCATTATTAAGCAAATTTCCAGTATTAAAAGATAAGTTTGGTGCACCGTGCAGCCAAAGAAAGCCATGAATATGTCCACTTCCACGATTTTGTCATTCAAATCGATACCAATAGTCTTTAATAGAAAACTCAGCTGTTAGGAAATCTTTTATGAACATATGAACCCTCGCTTGGAAAAACCATGCAGCAACAAGTGAGCTTTCATTTAACAATTGTGCTTTTCTTTTTCTTTTCTCGACAGGATTTAAATTTTGCAATTCATTTGTTGGATCGAGAAGTTTATAAAGTTCCAGCCATTGCATATCCGCTGAACTCAATGTGAAAAGTATCGTCGGTGCCCCTAATTGTTTTACCATAACTATAAGCTCTTTTAATCTTGCAAACCAATAAGAACGACTTCCACGGATGCCTTTGGAAAAATAGGAAATGCGTTGAGACAACTGCCGATCTCCCAATTTTAACGTTTCACAAATATCCTAAATTGTCAAATTTCCATCTTCGGGGTTTTTTTGCATATAGATATTACCAATATCTAGTGCACGCCATCTACTAACAAAATTCTAAGCAAAATAACGAAATCGAGCAACTTTTGCAAATCTTTGATCATGATATTTCATTAAGTATTGGAAATACTGAAGAGGTCTAATTTTTCTTGGTCGTGCTATTCTCAAATCGGCAATCCCTAGTGGAAATAATGTTGGAAAAGCCATCGAGATATACCCGGAAGTATTAAACTCATCGATAGCATTAGATGAAATAGGCATTTCAACTACTGTTTCATTATTTTGTTGACTTTGTAGAACGGATAATACACATGCTTGTTGACTGGGTTGCACCATATTCGTTATTGCACCTGATGATTCAAATTCTTCAGTGTCAATTATTTCATTTTCAATCTCTGAAGGCCCTGCTGGATCCAAATTATAGCTACGGGTTGAAATGTTTTCTTAATCATCTTGAATATGTGGATACGCCGTCTTCTGGTAATTCATTGAGAGACACTTCGTTGATATGTATATTAGCATAAAAAGTATTATGAGTTTTAAGCCAAAGTAGAGCTTGTCTTACGTGTTCACGTCTTACTCGAAACTCCTTGTTTTCATATACTCCACTTCTATTAACAACTAAGACCGCCGTTAAATCATCTAGCTTATACGGAAGAGAGGATGCAATTGCGTTGACGTCTTGTGGAAAATTAATAACATTTCCGCTGTATTTACATTGTTGTCCTTTAAAACGATAAACTGGCATCATCGGATGAATGCGTGCTATAAGTATCTGCTCCAAGCTTGTAAGGCTAGATAATTCAGGTGGAAGATGTCCAGGATCCATTAAATTTTGAGAACTAAACATGGATGGAAGGTCATGCAGTGGTTTATCATTGTGACAATCAGAACAAGAAGATGAAGAGACAATTAGATCTGGAAAATACCGAGTGCAAACACGAAAATATCTCCATTGCATATCTTGGCATGATTTTCTAAATTTGTGGGCATTGGAAATTTTTGCAGCTGAAGATTCTGATATCGAAGAAGGAACGGATGAGTTTTTTGTGTTTGAACTTCTACGTTGAGCTGTGGTTTTCCTATGTCGTGCGGCATCCATGGATTTTCGACGTTGTTATTGTTGGTTAGTTTCTCTCAAACGTCTAGCTCGTTGATTAGATGCACAATTTCTATTATACTTAGCATTTCTTTCAGCATGGTTGTCCAACATAATGAAGCTTTTGTTTAGGTAATGATTATCAGTTACAAGTAAATAAAAAATAATATATGAGACAAAATCACAAAGACAAAAGGTTTTACATAAATGATGCATGAGCAAAAAAAATTAATGTATTAGTACGAGAAAATTGTGGTATTATCCATGGATGTGATGCATATTTTTGCATAAATATATTAAATGTCTAAAAATTGTCATAAATAAGCATATGTAAAGAAAATGAGGTGAAACAAACGTATAATTGTGAAAGAATTGAAAGAAAAATGAAAACTAATAATTCACATTAAATAACTCTTACATTTAAAAAAACATAAGTTAACTATGAAGGAGCTAATTTTGAATTTGATAATATAATATCGCGTGTGTGTACATATATACACACATATAAAATGATTTTAAAGTACGATTTCAATTTAGACTATGTAGATATATAATTACATAGAGCAACATTATCGCTAAATGTAACTGTATATACCTGTGCGAGGAACATGATAGATGATGTGGAGACAGTGCACCCAGATTGTTCTCAAGACTGAACGCAGTAGACGTTTCACTCATAACTTCATGCGGCCTCTACATACACATGCACATTGTAAAAATACTTGGTTATTTCAATTATATCTGGGTACATTATTCAGTATTATTGGATGCAATACAAGCTTTATTTTGGAAAAGAGTAACACGGAAGTCATAAGAATCAGATAACACTTAAAAAAGAATGATAAGCTTGTATATTTACCTTACGTGAATTAGTCATAGCCTTTGGGGATCTTTGCACATAATATATTAAATCCTCAAATGATTGTGCGTCATCATCAGAAGATGGTAAGGTGTTCAAATCAAAACTACACCTACCTGCAATTGTGATGAATGAAAGATGTCATATTTGTACAAACTATGTTGCAAGCGCATACGACATTTGTGATACTTATAAAAGAGTCACCTTGAACAGGAGCTTGTGTTTTTTTTTTAACCTCTTCAAGTAATAAACCGTCTGTGAAGGCTTTTGAGCCTTGTAACATAGTAGGTTCATCCGTTAATTCATATGGAATCTAAAAATGAAGCGAAAACAAAATAATGTAAGAATGTCATATCAATAAGAATCGAAACTATGCAATTTAAATTCATCTGCATTTATATTTTAATCATGGTCTAAATTAATTTTAATACAGTTTAAGAGTAAGTTTAAATGTAGAATGGAAAATAATCACCGTATGTGAAAGGGATGATATTGACGATTGTTGCACATGAGCAACTTCAAATGGTTGGTCATCGATGCTAGATAAGGGTGATACATTTAAGTCAAACGTACACTTGATGCCTGCATTTATGTAAGATATCACATTTTATCAATTAATAAAACAATTGATTTACATTTTATCAATTAATAAAAAATTTGATTTGTATATTATAGAAAGATGCATTACTTATTAAGGAAGACATAAAGCAAAAAATGATCTTAAAAAAGAATAGCTGGTTGGTTTGAAAGATTACCTTGCCTAGTAGATTTTGTAGTTGCAGCTTCTTGCATATGAATGATATGATTCTTAAATTGTTGTTGTTCATTGATAGGCAGACAATATGATTCATATTAGGTGTATGATAAAAGTATAAAAATTAAAAATTGGTTAGTTTGACAAAAATACCATATGATTGGTTAACTCCAACGTGGAAACCTGTGTAGATTCAACATGATGCTTGAATGTTTGCTCATCAGTGTCATGTAAAGGCATAACATTCAAATCAATATGAACCATTTTTGATGCTATGTTTTTCTGCACATCGAAAAAATTATGTACACATAATTAATTAAATAGGAATAACTAAAATAAAATAATTTAAAATTTATGTGCATATAAAATAGTTAAAAACAATGTTTTTTCAGAAAATCTCACATCCGAAAGCATAGCATTAATAAAGATAGAATTATCTGCACATCAAATCACCTGTGTAGATTCAACATGATGCTCGAATGTTTGCTCATCGGTGTCATGTAAAGGCATAACATTCAAATTAATATGAACCATTTTTGATGCTATGTTTTTCCACACATCGAAAAAACTATGTACACATAATTAACTAAATAGGAATAACTAAAATAAAATAATTTAAAAATTATGTGCATATAAAATAGTTAAAAACAATGTTTTTTCACAAAATCTCACATTCGAAAGCATAGCATTGATAAAGGTAGAATTATCTGTGCACATCAAATCACCTGTGTAGATTCAACATGAAGCTTAAATGTTTGCTCATCAATGTCATGTAAAGGCATAACATTCAAATCAATATGAATCATTTTTTGATGCTACGTTTTTCTGCACATCGAAAAAATTATTTACACATAATTAATTAAATAGGAATAACTATAACAATTATGAAAACATAATTAATTAAATAGGAATAACTAAAATAAAATAATGTAAAAACTATGTGCATATAAAATAGTTAAAAACAATGTTTTTTCACAAAATCTCACATCTGAAAGCATAGCATTGATAAAGATAGAATTATCTACACATTAAACCATTCATTGGACTTCGAATACCAAGTTCTGACCATGTTGGGATTTTCATCACCTATGCACGCAATCCAAATACATGGAAGTGTATTGTGATGAGCAAGTAAAAAGCCAAATGAAACATACAACAAAACCTTAAGCCCCATACAGATATTAAAAAAAATGATACAGATATTTTTAAAAAAATGCAGTCAATCAAATTAATTAATTGATCAGTTTCACAATATAATATGTATTAGATATATAATAGCAAAACAAAACTTCTTAACTTGACATTCTCGTTCTGGGAATGAAACTAAAAAAAACAAAAACGAGACATATGAAAGACCAAATACCCGCCTGTCTACAAGCTTCCTGCGCTAAATAGATCAAAAATAACATTCATCAAACTGCTCATTATTTCCATCACCTGATTAAAAATCGGATTTTCATCGCCTTTATTTCCATCGCCTGATTAAAAGGCGGATTTTTCAGAGTGAATAAATGCAAATTTGAGTATAAATCGGTGATAAATTTGTTTTTTTTTCAGGCGGTGATAAAATTGTTTTTTTTTAGGCGTGGGGAATTAGGTCAAATTGAAAACGAAGAGAAAAGAAAGGAGGAATTGGCGAATTGGACGGGGGAAAGAAAAGGTAGATGAGATGGAGGAATTTGTGTATCGAATTAGAAGAACGAGGGAGAAAGGGAGGAAGAATCGCAATAGAGAAATGAGGAAACGCGGAAATGAGATATTGTAGGTGATAATAATTGGCTTCAGAGAGTTTGATTTAGGGTCCCTTACAGTAGGGAAACCTCCCTAATGGTCGGTTTGATGAACCGATTAGTTTGCGTAGAAATAACATCACCGATCGAAGTCTGCATCATCCAATGAAACTTTACCATTCGTTACTTTTTATTGGACGCATACCAGATATAGAATTTCCATCATTAAATCAACTTTTTATTTTTATTATTATTATTTTTTTCAAAACAAAAATCAATTTAAAAATGAAAATTTAAATTGTTGAAAATTTAGGATGTTACAACGTGGATGAAACAATTTTAAGTAAAAGAAAATGAAGATATAAGGATATGTAGATGACTATATGCGACTGTGTTTCACGAAGTTGTGGTGATGAGGAAGTTGCACGAGTAGATGAGGAGGAGCGGATTCGTACTGTGTAGTATATGGGAGAAAATATTTAAAGGGGAGGTTTAAGAAATAATCATGGTATCAAGGTAATAAGGACTAATTAATTAATTAATTTAATATCCAATGATATTTAATTTAATCAAATGTTGTAATTGCGATATTTAATTCATCCGTTAACAGAATTAGACCAAACCGGTCACTTTGGAATCATAACGATGAGGTCTACGTTGTGGAGCTAGTATGGCAGAGAATGAAGCTACCGGAATTTCATAGAAAAATCAAACGGTTGTTAGATTTAAATGAAACGAAAACAGAACCATCGACTGTGAAATAAGGTGAGTAAACTCACTAACTTTGGCTCATTTATATTTTTACATAAACAAGTTTTAAATTTATTTCTAGTAATTTTATTTTGTGTGATGGTTGTTTGAATGAATGGGTGATTAAATTGGTTGAGTGATTGATATAGTTATATCGATTATTAATTCTATTCACCCATGATATTTCGCATTAATATGAAATTAATATTAGTGTTGTTGATTAACATATGTGAATGCAGGGAAACAGGTCGGAGGGATCCAACTGGATTCCTCAACATTTATATTATTGTGTTTGCATTGATTATGACATAGGCTATGATATATTAAGCATGATTGATCTTGTTGTATTTAAAGATCACTAGCACTAGAATTTCGGTATTTAAATACCGTAAAATATTTTCGAATAAAAAATGAAATTTGAGATTTAAAAAGGAAATATATTTTTCCAAAATTTGAAGTGTAATTTCGAATGGAGTTAAAAAGTAGAAACTTGTTCTTATTAAAACAAGAAGTTGATTTTAAACAAGTTAATAAGTTAAGTGAATTATGTATCGTTGGATAAACTAAAATATAAATTTGAATTTGAATTTGAATTTATATGGAAAAGTGGAAATCAGATTTGGAACCAATATTTGATATAAGATTTGAACTTAGAAAATATAAAGGAAATCATAAACAAGATTTTTAATGATTGGAATAAAATTAGATTTGTTGGCAAATTCTGAATAGAAGTGATAAAAAGAATTTGGGTTTAAGAGAATATTTATAAGTACAAAATCAAACTGATTTGATTGTATATAAAAGAAATATATTCACGATTAATGTGAATAATGGTTTAGAGGAAATATTTTGCAAATGAAATATCTCTAAAGGAAATTTAGATTTGAAATATGAATCAAGATTGGAAATTGCATGAAAAGGGAAATGTGTAATCGTTTTAAAAGCAAACGATGAGTTTTAGTTCAAAATTCGGAATATAAAATAAAGTGTGATAACGTTTCATAGACTGGAATGGTTACAAAGGAATTTGGTAATGATTTGGAAAGGATAAATTCAAAAGTGAATTTGGAATTTGAATTAACCTGAAATGGTAGATAAATTCCGAGGTTCAGAATATAAATCGAATATAAATTATTCGAGAGAGAGTTATTTATTGGAATTCGATTATATCGAATTTAGGGAAGTAGTTATTTTTACTTTCCATTTTAATCAAATTTTATTTTATTTTATTTTATACCTTCGTTGTCAATACGGAGAGACTGGGATCAGAGTATTACCTGAAAACACCTCCGTGTTGGCATAAGCGTTACGAATCAGCTTATGCTGAAGATATATGGAAGATGGAGTTAAGTGCAAGGGTTGTCCTAGTAATCTTAAGTAGAAATTGCCCAAGATGGATTGATGGAATAGTGCCTTTTGTTTGTCCAATCCTAGGACAACGTATATGGACGAATGTCTGACGACGTGACCTTCAAAGTAAATGGTGGCAAGATGTTCTAAAAGAAAATCGTGACCTCAAGCCTCATCACCCAGAAAATGACAAAAATCGGGCAGGCAGTATGGCCAAGTGGGTCATTCCAATTAGGGGTACTATCACCTGATCTAGAGAAATTTCATTTGCTTCTTATTCTATTCACTGATGTATGCTTTCGGTAACGGTTGCTGATCAAAACCATTGGTGATAATATGCTCGATACACTCAAGTTAAATGAGTGGTCAGCCATGTGTGGTCGGATTACAAGATATTCTTGTTGAACACCAATGTATCCTCTCTAGAGTACACTGATCGTAAGGTGGATCCATACCTTTCATAGTCGGAACCCATTCTCTAATAAGTGCCCTGCAGTTTTTGATTTTATATTATATATAAAGTGAGAGATGCAAGCGTTCTACTAGATTCTATTTATTTGATTTAGATACTATTATAATACCACCAGATTTTGATATCAAAATGTTTTGGGTTATTTTGAGGTAAAAACCATTCATGTTTATGTGTGGATTGGTCTTAGATTATCACTTATTTCGAAAGGATTTTTAAAAGTTAAACCAATAGTTGGAGTTTGTTCACACCAACCCCATGACTGACCCAGAGTTTATTTTGTTTTGTTTTCCCTAAACTCTTGGGTACCCAAATTTGTCCGGGCGGTCAAGTAGTCGGTATTTTTCAAATTCACTTGGAAGAGATGGAAGCAGGAGGCTTCACCAGTTAGCTATATACTAACACATTCCATTGTGTACTATGTTGTATCTAGAAACAGGTGTTTATAATTGTTCCTGGAATAACTTTTGTACTCTGATGATGGTATGTATATACAGTTACTGATTTGTATTTCAAAAGTCATGTTATTTAATACATTTTATTTGTTTCGCTGTGAGATTTGTTTTCTTCGTTTTTCTTCTATTCTAACTTTTCTTTCTTTCTATTCCTCATCCTCTAACTTCTTTCTATTAATGATTCATATTTCTGCGTCATTTGGGTTGAACATGTGGTGTTATTACTCAACTCAAAGGGTACAGAAATTCGACATTACATGTTGTGTGAAAGGCAAAAATGGTTGTCCAATATGTGGTATCAATACTCACCATCGATGCTTGAAATATAGTTGGAAGGGTGGTTATATGGGTCGTAGGAGATTTTTACCCCCTTCAAATTCATTGAGAAAGCAAAAACCCTGGTTTGGTAATACTGTAGAAAATGGTCGTGGACCTAGAGTTTTGATTATGAAAATGAAAATAGCAAGAAGTGGAAGGGTTAGAAGAAGAAAATTAAGCACGAGAGCAGGAAGAGGAAAAATACTATTAATAAAAAAATAGAGGTGACTTGTGAATATAGAGCTATCAAGGTGGAAAAACAATCAATCTTCTTTGATTTACCATATTGGGAGGTTAGTTTTTTTTCATTGAACAATAATACAATTCTTTAGTAATGAAATTTAACATTATTGATTTTTGTAGGAACCGCTAATGCATCATAAGACGTAATGTATGTAGAAAAAAATGTTAGTGAAAGCGTAATAAGCACAATGCAGCATGATAACAAATCAAAAGATAGAATTAATTATAGAAAATGTTTAGAAGAGTAGGGAATTCGACGTGGCATTTATGCACAATCTCGTGGGAAAGAACATATCTTCCACCAATTCTATATACATTGTCCAAATTTGAAAGAAAAAAGTTGTAAAAGATTATATGATTTTAAGGGACCTAATGGTTATTGCTTGAATTTCAAGAACTCTATATCGTTGGAGCATTATAAAATTAGTGGTTTGAAGTCACATGACTATCATGTCCTAATGCAATAGTTGTTGTCGGTTGCAATAAGACGATTGTTACCGAAGAAGCCAAGGAAAGCAATAATTCGTTTATGTTCGTTCTTCAATAAATTATGCCAACATGTTCTTGATAGAGAAAAACTACAACATCTTTATGATGAGATTATTCTAATTTTATGTGAACTTTAAAGATATTTTCACCCTCGCTCTTTGATATAATGATATGCTTGATGGTTCATCTGGGAAAAGAAGCCAGATTATGTGGACCGGTTCATTTTCGTTGGATGTACCCATTTGAAAGATACTAAACATTATATAAGAAACATTGCACATCCTGGGGGGTGTAATGCAGAATCCTATCTTGCAGAGGAGTGCATGAAATATTTTAGTGAATTCTTAAAGAAATCAGTAGAAATAATAGAGAAGGAAGTCTGAAATGAATATTATGAAAATGAAGTCATACTTGAAGGACGACCAACTTCAGCTTGCAAAATAATTACATGTCTGAGAATGAGAAACAGGTTGCTCATTTGGCTGTGCTAATGAATACGGCTATAGTGGAACCATTTTTAGAGCAAGTGACTAGTGCGTTTGTTCTATTGTTCAATTTTTTTTACAGTGCAACTTATCAGTTTTTTCCTTTTACAATAGTTTGCATTTTGAGGAGTTGCAACACTCAAACGAGCATAGAAAAAAATGCGACCTTACTTTGGAAAACCCACACAAATAACTATGTCGATTGGATTAAGAAAAAGGTAAGTTGAGTTTTAAAATATAATCTCATTATTTTTAAATATATTATTATCGAGATCTAACATAAATAATATTTTCATTTATAGATACCTTATGATTCGAACGATCACGACACAATGTTAAAATGGATTGCCTATGGTCCAAGGAGTAGTGCATTGTCTTGTATAGGATATATCATCAATGGAGAACATTTTCACACAAAAGATATTGAGAGAAAAACTCAAAATAGTGGAATCACTTATGATGCAACCACCTTGTGTACGGCTAGCGCAAAAGATATTTCTCAAGTGGTTGACGTGAGGGATATTGACCGATATTTTTTTGTTAGACTATCATGCCTTTTATGTTCCTGTCTTTAAGTGTCATTGGACAAATATAGGAAATGGTGTGAAGGTAGAAGATGGATTTACCCTTGTTAATATACAACAAAACCAACCTTCATTTTCAAAAGATCCATATATCATTGCATCTCAAGAAAAAAAATTCTATTCAAGGAAGGATGAAGATTCTAGTTCGTACGTTGTGATGAGGGTACCATCAAGAAGTTTTCATGAAGTAGATGTAGATGACTTGTTTGTGGAAATTAGCATGGATACAGGAAATTTTGAAGAAACCGATATGGAGATTGATGATTTTGCTGAGGATCTTAGCTATGTTAGGGAAGACTGCGAAGGAATACTTGAGTAGTATATCACTAGCTACGTTAGGGAATGCTATGTTAGGGAAGATTGCGCTTTGTAGCTATAACTTCGTTATAAAATCCAACACTTCATTATATTTTTTCTGTTTGCATTCCTCTTAGATTGGTGACAAAATGACAATAATAAATTATTTAGGCTAACTCATATTTTGTCGTAGCTATAACCGTACTTCTATGTTTTTAAATCTCCTAAACTGCTGTTATTTGCTGTGAAAAGCACTGTTGTTTTCCTGTAAATGACACATTGAGGTGTGGATGATATTATGTAGTGTTTTGCATATTTAGGATGTCCTTAGCGCATAAGTGCTTGGATTGTATAGTTCTGCTATATATTTTTATGTTTTTCCTCATGTTTTAGTAATAGGAAATGAGGCCAATAATGCGACAACAGCAAAAAAGCAAAGCAGCCAAAAACGTATTCATGAAGCATAATAAATAGAAGAAACATATTGAAGACAACAACGTTCAAAACGAGGACAATCTACAAGTAGTAGAAGATA